>ML105752.1:23208-38295 GCA_003697995.1 Taxidea taxus jeffersonii | reverse complement strand
ATCTTGTACAAGTCAGCAAGTGCAGTAAGCCGCTAGAGATACAGAGATGGAAACCCAAAGAGGAGCCATGAGGAGACACATAGACAAAAACCAACCGTGACAGCATCAGGAGACAAGCGCAAGAGTAACACCCCCATGCACAGCGTGTTGGCGACCCACGGGGAGGGCTCTGACTTCAGTGTGGACACGCTGGAAGGCTTCCAGAAGATGAGTCCTGGGGGATGAGTACAAGTGGGCTCGATGAAGAGGAGTGCCCCAGGATTAGAAGGAGCAAGTGTGAAGTCATGCAGGAATCTGAGCACCGGCACATTTGAAGAGTTCAAAGGCAGTGTGAGGGTAACAGGAGGCAGGGGCAGGCAGGGCCAGTTCCTCAAGGGTTCTGGATTTCATATGCTCCCATACGGGAGTCTGACTGGAAGCTAACAGGGCTGCTCTGAAGGACTTTTAGCAGAAGAGAGGCATGATCACATCTGGATACGAGGAAGGTCACTCTGCTGATTGATAACAGAGAGGTAAAGGCAGAGGCAGTGAGACAAACCAAAAGGGTGCCATGGGCTCTTAGGAGAGAAAGGATGGCAGGAACTGGGGGGCAGCCACGTGAATGGGGACAAAGGGGTGGTAAGGACGGATGGTGAACTGCAGGACTGGGTGGCTGGAAGGTGGGGGGTGGATGGTGACGCCCATTTTGGCTGCCTGGCAGTGCAAGAGGGGGATGGGATGGGGCATTTTTTGGGAAAAGGATAGTAAAATAATGTCAGTTCACTTTGGAAGTGTTAGACTGAGATGCTGGTGGACCCTGCAGATGTGGAGAATATTACTAAGGGACAGTGTTCTGGTAAGAAAAAAATAAGGCTCAGTAGAGTAATTGGAAACCTTCTAGAACACATGTGAATTCCTTAATTAACAAATACATATGAATGGGTATGATTCCACTTCAATCACTACACATCATATGCAATGTAAAATTTCACTAGAGTCTTACCTTGGATCAAATCTTTAGCTTCTTGGGATACATTCTTCCAGGCCTCTCCTTCGAAGGAGAAATCTCCCTTTTTAATTTTCTTCATGATTTCCACCGCACTGGTGCATGTCAAACTTTTGTCATGAGATTGGAATGGAACTTGCCCTGACAACATTGTATACTATTAAGATAAAAAAAAAAAAAAAAGAAACAAACAAACGAGAATGTCTGCCAAAGTCATTGTCAAAGCCACGCTAGTCATTTCATTACCAACTACATCAGCATAATTGACCAAAAACTGGGTTTAAAAGACTATGTAGCCTTCTACCACGGAAGCAACAAACATTTCAAATCCTCATAAATAAAGTGAGACAGGTTATTAGATTAAAATTTAAAGAGCAAGAAGAACAAACAAGGGCACTCCAACTACTTCAGAAAAGAGAGTACTACTGTTAACAGAAAGTTGAGAGAGAGCAGAACCCACCTCATTAACTTTTTTTTCTATTCATTTCCACACATCCTTTCCTCAGGACATTAACTGTGGTTAAGGGCTTCAAACATTTTAATTTAGGCCTTCCTATTTTGTTGTAATAACCACTTTCATTTTATTTTTCTCATTGTCATGTTAAATGGAATGAATTCTCTAAAACCACCTGTTTTCACCATAGCCATGTGTTTGAAAATTTATGTTTAAGGTTTTTGCCCTTTAAGAAGTCAACAGAAAAACTGGAAAGCTAAGTAAGGCTTGTCTGTGCACCAGAGACTAAATTTAAACTTTAAACTTCTTGGAGGATTTTCTCTCTGCTCGCTGAGAGACTTATAGGCCTGCGGAGGTGACAGACGGCCAAGAATGGTGGAGTGAGGTAACAGTGTCCGAGTGCAGACGCCATGGAAGCACCACGCAGTGAGGAGACAGACGGTGGTGGTGTCAGTAGGAGCCAGCTCACCATGGTGGTTACTCTCGAAGGGACACAAAGAGGAGGGTCTCTGTTTCAAGCCCAGCCCTCAGGAGGAGCTGTGTACCCAGGGAGAAGTCCCCGTGACCTGGAAGGACTCTGCCATTTCTCTTTTCTGGCCATGTGTCTGACAAGCAGGATCCCCCTCATGATGCCAAGATGGTGACGCCGCTCTTACACACCGGCTCTCACAAAAGATGGGCGTTCCCAGACAGGAAAATAAAAAGGACATCCAAAGGGGAAAGCAGGAGATATGAGTAGGTGGGCCTTCCCCAAACCCTGGCTGAGGATGACTGAACACAAAGGAACGAAGCCTCAGAAAGAGCAGAGAAGAAACCTGGCTCCTCTGAGGTGATCAGAGACCAGGAGGCTCTGGGAGAATATGGACTTTGTGTACCAGAAAATTGTGCCTGAGAGAATAATGGATGGAGAGTGTGAAGATCGAAGACACCAAGGAGAAGAGACCTCCGTTGCTGACTTGGACCAACCTGACGTGAAGACATTTGTTCTAAGGAGGGAAATGTGAAGACGCCGGAAGAGCAATGACAACACAATTTAAGAAAACCAAAACCCTCCCTAAATCTTCTCTCCGTTACCCTTCATGCACACACAGTGACGGTCAGCACTCCCCCGACGTCTCCCTCCTCAGACGCCAGCACTGGCTTCCCGACAGGGACCCACCTCACTGGTGTCTCGCAGGCTCCAACCTCGCCTGCCAGGCCCAGCCTGTGAGGCCCCTGGGGTTCCCACCCCGTGTTCCACACCAACAGTTTCTTGGCCTCCCTGACGGCGCCCCAGCTACTCAGTCTCCTTAGAAGGCCATTTTCTTTCCAGCTGACAAAGGCCGACCCCCGCTCCGGTGTAACTTTCCAGGATGTGTGACTGCCATCCTTACTCCAGAGAGACGATCCATGGCAGGAGGGGAACATGAACTTTTGAGTCAGACAGACCTGGCTTTCAGCTTTTTTACTTACTAGCTTCTATTTTTTAGCTATTTCGTTACTAGCTTGGGCAAATCAGTTAAGCTCTCCAAGGCTATTTCTTCATCTTTATCATCAGTGTGACAGGATGGAGCAACCCACTGCCTTTGGTAACAGCAGCAGCCTGCTCAGTAGTACACCCAACTTCCCTGTTTTCTCTTCCTCCTCCTTCTCTGGTTGGAAGGCAGTAGGGACCCCATTCTTGATGGAAGGTGGGGGAATCAGAACAGCGAGTTATGCAACTTTAAAGTCCCTTCCTAAAGATCCACCTTCTAGATCACTGCTGGCACCAACTATCTTAGCCCGGGTTCCCCAGAGAGCAGAGTCTAAAGCAAAGGCTACTCCACAACGGCATTAAGAAGTGCGGTCCCTGCGGAGGAAGAATTGAGGAGAACAGGGAACAGTGTCCACACCAAAGGCACTGCAGGCCCTGGCTAAAAGGGACCAGTTGGGAGAGCAGCCACACTGAATGTGGTACAAGTCAGTATGGGGCTGGCATTGATGAGCAGCTACTTATCTGGTCAACAGATTCTTCTTGATTTCTACCAGTAGGAAAGATCAATGCAGCAAGTCTTTACATGGCAAGGACAGCATTCACTATGCTGTCCGAGAGCTGTGTGAACTCTCCAGCTCTGTTCTCATACAGCCTATTAGGACCTTGACCATCTTGACATTCTTAAGAACCCCATGCTGGGGGCGCCTGGGTGGCTCAGTGGGTTAAAGCCTCTGCCTTCGGCTCCGGTCATGATCCCAGGTCCTGGGATCGAGCCCTGCATCGGGCTCTCTGCTCAGCCAGAAGCCTGCTTCCTCTTCTCTCTCTGCCTGTGTCTCTGCCTGCTTGTGATCTCTGTCTGTTAAATTAAAAAAAAAAAAAAAAAGAACCCCATGCTGGCTCTTGGTATTGATGTCTTCATGAAGGGAGACCTGGTGAGCGGGAACCAGCAGTGTCCTACATGCCTTCTAAGCACACGAATGGCAGAGTGGGGGCGACAGACGGGACAAACATTCAGGGGACTGTCACACTGGTAAAGGGTTTAGAGCTCCCCTGGTTAGGGGCACAGAGACTTGTCGCTGAAAGACAAACTGCTTGTACCTTGTACTGCTGAGAAAGAGGCACAGGACTTAGTGCACTTCTTGGGACTTTGGTGACAGCATATATTGCTTTCTGGAGAATTCTTTCTTGAGAACTCTTTCTTGAGTATTCTTGAGAATACTGCTCTAATCCGTCTATCAAGTGACTGGGAAGGCTGCCAGTTTCAAGCATGGCCTGGAGTCAAGGGGTTCTGCAGCAGGTCCCAGCTGTAACACAGGATGTCTTCGTACCTAGGCCATCAGCTCCGGCTGACACGATTGTGCTAGAGGTAAGAATTCTGTGCGACGTCTCTGGCAAGTGCATGAGAGGAGTCACAGGGCAGATGTGAAGGATTCTGGGGTGGGGTTCTTGCCTTCTGTGGCAGAGAACTACTCTCTGAGAAACAGCTCCTAGATGCTACTGGTTCCTACCAGACCACATGTGCCCACAGGGGGGATACCAAGACCAGTGCATCGTGTGCCAGGACCAGCAGCTGTGCTACCTCAAAGTCGCAGCAGCAATCCCATGTACTGTGGACACGGCACACTGAGAACCAGCCCCAGGAGGTCCAGAAGGCAAGAGTAAGTCACATCCATGGGTGTGCGTTACCTATCTCTGCTGCATCAACACTCCTAACTCAAGCCAGTGGCCTCACTGAGGAGGGGTTCCCAATGACCACCTGATGGAGGAAGAAGGGAAATTGGGCTTGCCTGCTGGATGATCTATTAAAACACGAAAAACTCAATGAAGGCCCCTTCTCAGGACAATACCCTGCGGTCGGAGCTCTGTCCTTAAGGATCATACTGAGGATCATACATCATCAGCTGGTCATCAGTATGAGGATCATACACCATCAGCTGGTGCTGGGTCCTCATATCTAGATTCTTTTTTTAGAGAAAGAGGTGGTGTGGGAGAGAGAGAGAGAGAGACTGAAACTGGTGGGGTGGGGGGCAGAGGGAGTGGTAGAGGATCTTAAGCAGTCTCGTTGCCCAGCGTGGAGCCCCACACAGGGCTTGATCTCATGACCCTGAGATCATTATCGGAGCCAAAATCAAGAATCAGATGCTTAACTGACTGAGCTACCCAGGTACTGCCCCCAGATCTAGATTTTATGGGTACACGGCCCACTTATAAAATTCATGTGTCTGTCCCTGCAAACTTAGAGTTTGCTTCATTAGAGGTCTTGGCTCATGAACTCAAGGGATCAGTTGCACTACTATACAACAGATGTGCGTCATCTGCAATCCCTCTTTCTCTGCTTTCTTCCTGCTCCTGGGATTATGCTCCTTAGGAACAAGACGAGACATAATTCAGCTTCAGGTTCTGCTTTCTAGGGAGTCCAGACTAGAATACTTTTCTATTGCTGATGAGCATTGATTTGTTTCCAGTTTGGGGCATTTTAAAACATGCTATATATTTTTAAAAAATTTTTAAGATGTTGTTTATTTATTCATGAGACACACACAGAGAGAGAGAGAGAGGCAGAAGGAGAAGCAGGCTCCCCACTGAGCAGGAAGCCCTATGTGAGACTCAATCCCAGGACCCCAGGATCATGACCTCAGCTAAAGGCAGGTGCTTAACCGTGTGAGCCACTCGGGCGCCCTATATATTTTTTCTTATACACATCTTTCGGAACATAAAAATACATTTTCTCTTGGGTTTATTCCTGAGGGTGAACTGCTGGGTCATTTGGTCTGTGTTATGTTCAGTGGATACTGCCAAATAGTTTTCTAAAATATATTCTACTTCTTTTTTTTTTTTTTTAAGATTTTATTCATTTATTAGTTAGAGAGAGAGAGAGAGAGAGCGAGCACAGGCAGACAGAGAGGCAGGCAGAGGCAGAGGGAGAAGCAGGCTCCCTGCGGAGCAAGGAGCCCGATGTGGGACTCGATCCCAGGACGCTGGGATCATGACCTGAGCCGAAGGCAGCTGCTTAACCAACTGAGCCACCCAGGCGTCCCTTTTTTTTTTTTTTTTTTAAAGATTTTATTTATTTGACAGAGATCACAAGTAGGCAGAAAGGCAGAGAGAGATAGGAGGAAGCAGGCTGTACGGAGCAGAGAGCCTGATGCGGGGCTCGATCCCACGACCCTGGGATCATGACTCGAGCCGAAGGCAGCGGCTTTAACCCGTTGAGCCACCCAGGCACCCCTATATTGCACTTCTTAACCCTACCTTACTTCCTAACAGAAATGAATGTAGCTACATATGAGAAAGTAGCCTTTATAAATACAGTTTTCTTGCTTTCTGATGCGTAGTAATGTAACAGGCTGTCGGGTAGAAAAATGAATTCTCCATCTTTAGAAGTGTTTAAAGGAAAAAAAAAAAAAAAAAGAAGAAGAAGTGTTTAAAGGAGACCAGTGATCAGGGACCTTGTAGAAAAGATCCCTGCTCAGGAAGAGGTGGAAATAGACAAACTTCAGCCTCCTCTTAATTCCAATCAATATCTTACAATTTTAGTTGATTATTCAGGAATCAGCTTGTGTTGAAAATAATTTTGTGCCTGCAAGCTGTTTGCAAATGGTGCAGCAAACAGTATTTATACACTTGAAGGTATATATCTATGTATGTGTTTGTGACCATATCTATATCATATGCATGTATGTACCTGTACACACACACACACATACACAAGGAGAGTGTGCATAAGAGAGAAACGAGAGGAAGAAAAAGGCAATGTGGCAAAGTGTTAGACATTCACAGTATTATTCTCTCAATTTTTTTCTGGGTCTGAAATTTCCAAAACAAAATTTGGAGAAAAAAGTAAAACAATAAGATCTCCTAAATAAAACACTTGGAAGAATTCTGTTTTAAATGGAATTGTATATGCCGGTTGGCTGGCACAGAATCCTATCCCACATGAATACTCTGCGTTAGGGGCTCAATGTTTCGTGCCTCCAAAGTTCCTATGTTGGGGCACTTGGTGGCTTAGTTGGTTGAGCATCTGATTCTTGGTTTTGGCTCAGGTTGTGGTATCAAGCCCTGCTTCAGGCTCCCTCAGTGGGGAGTCTGCTTGGGATTCTCTCTCCCTTTTCCCCTGCTCCCAAGTATGCACACCCAGTCTCTCTTTCTCTCTCTCTCTCTCTCTCTCAAATAAATAAATAAATCTCAAAAAAAAATTTCTATGTTGAAGACCCAACTCCCGATGTGACTATATTTAGAGAGAGGGCCTTTATGGAGGTAATTAAAGTCACATGCAGTCATAAGGGCGGGGTCCTCATCCAATGGGATTAGTGTCCTTATAAAAAGAAACAGCCAAGAGCTTGCGCACTGGGCGCTCTCTCCCAGCACACTCACAGAGGGAAGGCCATGTGAGGATACAGAGAGCAGGTGGCTGTTTACAAACCAAGGGGAAAATCCTCACCAGATGCCAACACTGCGGGCATCTTGGTATTGGACTTCCCAGTCTCCAGTCTGTGAGAAAATAAATTTCTATTGCTCGAGCTACCTAATCGGAGGCATTTTGTTATGGCAACACCATGCTAAGCCACTGGGAAAGCTCTATTTTAATTAAAGTCCTGTATGTTTCTGACAGGGACTGCATACCCAACGAGGAAAACTGGGTTGTAGTCCAGCCATATGAGACTACATGAAGCAGCTTCCCAGAGTATTTATTTTATTCAACGGAGGCGATGTAAGTTATTTTCATATTATCATAGCCACATTCATGTTTATTAGATATACCACACAAAAAAAACCATTGATTTCCTTCCTTTCTTCTTCTTCTTTTTTTTTTAAAGATTTTATTTATTTATTTCAGAGAGAGAGAGAGTGAGAGAGAGCATGAGAGGGGAGAAGGTCAGAGGGAGAAGCAGACTCCCCATGGAGCTGGGAGCCTGATGTGGGACTTGATCCCGGGACTCCGGGATCATGACCTGAGCTGAAGGCAGCTGCTTAACCAACTGAGCCACCCAGGCGCCCAAGACTTTGTTTTTAAGTAATCTATATACCCAATGTAGGGCTCAAACTCAGAACGCCGAGATGGAGTGTTGCATGCTCTACTGACTGAGATGGCCAGGCGCCCCAAAAGGCTATCAATTTCTAAGGCAAATCAGGAGACTCCAAATAAACTTTGTGCTTGCTACGGAATTGCTGGGGCTTTGTGTCTAGATCTTCTGGAGGCAGGCATTCATGCGTGTGGAAAAGTCTGCAAAGCATTCTGGTTTTTTGTGACCGTTTAATTCATGTGCTTTGTTCTTCATCTGTATTTCACTGTGTATCTCTAAAAGGCAAAGTTTTTTTTTTAAAGATTTTATTTATTTATTTATTTGACAGACAGAGATCACAAGTAGGCAGAGAAGCAGGCAGAGAGAGAGGAGGAAGCAGGCTCCCTGCTGAGCAGAGAGCCCAATACGGGGCTCAATCCCAACACCCTGGGATCATGATCTGAGCCGAAGGTAGAGGCTTTAACCCACTGAGACACCTAGTTTTTTTTTTTTTTTTAAGTTTTTTTTAAAACCACAACCACAACACCATGATCACACCTGAAAGAAATTAGTAGTAAATCCTTTATATCATTCAGTAGCCAAACGACATTCAGATTTCTCCAGCTGTGTCACACACATGTATATATCTACGATGACAATTACATCTGTATGACTCAGAGTTTGAATTTAATAAATAGAATTATAACTAGAATTTGCTTGAATCAGAATTCAAGTAAATGTAAACATTGTTTCAGAAGTGTCTTTTGGTCTATAGGTTCTCAGGCTACCTTTTTTCTCCTAGGAGAAACTGGGTTATTTGTCCTGTAGAACTTTCCACGGTCTGGATATCGTGGCTGTGTTCCTGTGCTATCATGTAAGCTGCTCTTTGTCCCCTGCTTGTCTTTTTTTTAAAGATTTTATTTATTTATTTGACAGACAGAGATCACAAGTAGGCAGAGAGGCAGGCAGAGAGGAGGAAGCAGGCTCCCTGCCCAGCAGAGAGCCGGATTCGGGCTCAATCCCAGGACCCTGGGATCATGACCTGAGCTGAAGGCAGAGGCTTTAACCCACTGAGCCACCCAGGCGCCCCTGTCCCCTGCTTGTCTTAACAACTTGACGAGTAGCTCGAGAGAGAAGCATGGCTTCCAAATCCATGCCATTACACACTTATTTCCACGGGTATGGCATTAGGAAGCTTGAAAATACCTGCCCAAGTGTCTAAGACTGTCTTTTAAAACCTTAAAGAGGTTGAGGATTATCACTGACCTGTATTTAAAGTAAAGGCTCTTTTACCAAGGGCAATTCTACACTATTACTAAAATTGGAAATCTCCTTTTTATTTAGACTAATTTTTTAGGAGAATGCTAATGAAAATATAAGAGGTTTTAGTCCTTAAATGAAACTCTCAAATCTATAGAAGTTAGTTATTTTTTATTTAAAAGATCTTATTCATAAATATTTAATTTTAGTTTGAAAATTATAAATGATGACTTAAAATTGCTGAAATGAAAACCATTTAAAACTTAAAAATAAAAGAAGAACCATCGTCCAGGGACAATGGGCTACAGCCACTGGGGGAAAACAAGCTGACACCAAAATAAACCCTAGATGGAGTGCAGATTAAAGTATAAAAAGAAAATATAACTCTAGAGGAAAATTTAGGAGAATGTTTTTGTAATCTCAGGTTGGGGTAGGGGTAGAGGGACAATCTGACATCAAAGCCACATATTGTAAAGGAAAAGACTAACATCTTACTATATAGCAATAAAAGAATTCTCCATTTAAACCCCCCTGAGACTCAAGAGAAAATCCCATATTACTATAAACAATGTTTTCAAACAAATGACCAAATCAGAAAAAATATCTCCAATATCAATGGCAGACAAAAGATTAAGATCCTTCCCAGAGATTTATAGTAAGAAAAATTTCCGCACAGGAAAATGGGCAAAGCTCATAAACAGCAATTCATAAAAAAGAAAATACAAATGTTCAAATACTTGAAAAGATGCTCAAAACTGAATATTCATCAAATAAATGTATGCAAGTTATAACAACAGTGGGAAATAATTTAAGATTGAAATCGATAGTATCTGATGTATTCACACGTAGTTGATGAGAACATGATCTGCTAAACCTTCTAGAAGGAAATCCAGGCATATATGTCAAAATAAAGATGTGCATGTCCTTCTCCTAGGAGTCTATTCCAAGGAAATAATGAGACAAATGCAACCACATATGTTTAAAAAAAAATTCATTTATGTAGGCTGTAATTAGCGAAATACTAGAAAACACTAACTGCTCATTAGTAAAGAAATGGTTAAATGAACCCTAGAGGCCCAAACCACATTTGTTAAAAATCCCACATAGTTGACAGAAAACACACATAACATGGTGGCGGAAGGCGGGATGGTTAGGAGCGGGGGAGCGCATACACATCATCTCCACACAATGAGATTATGAGTGATTTCACTTGTTCCTTAAATCTTTCTGTATTTGAAATTTTCTCCCTAAGATTATGCATTACAAATTACATGCAGAAAAAGTCAAGCTATTTTGAGAAGAAACATGCCAAGGTTTTTCTAGCTTAATGTTCTGTTTCTGATCACGGCAGCCAAGGACATTTTGTGAAAAGCATGCTTACCACGATTACTATAAGTTACTATAAATATTTCTTGTTCTAGCAATTAATTTGTTAATTTATCCTAAATTATCTTCTTTAATTACATTTTTAGTCTGGAAATCTCACAGAATGTATTTTTTAACATTTTCCTACTAATAAGTTACTTTACCATCTTCACATTATATCCAATATGCCTATCTTTTGAAAACAGCTTTTTAAAAAAAATTACATAAATTCCTATGCACATAAAACGCAGTGCCTCCAATATTTCAAAATAAACCAAAATAAAAGTTTCTACATTGTCTCCAGTGTAAATTTTAAGAAAGGGAAACGGTCCTGGGTTAGAGTTTTCATAGACTGTAGAGAAAAGAAACCCATCTGCTAATTTCCCCCACAACCTGAAGAAAAACAGCAGAGAGAGAGAGAGAGAGAGAGACAAGTAAGAGGCCATCCGGAAACTGCCTAGGTTTACTGGCTCTAGGGAAATGAACTCACCAAAATGACACCCAGGCTCCAGAGGTCACAGGACTCGTCATAGCCGTTATGATTTAAGAGCTCTGGGGCCGCATAGTGCAGTGTGAAGCAGGGCGTCTTGAGAGGCTGGTTATCAGGTGGCTTTAAGCGTGCAAACCCAAAATCGATTACTTTAATTTCCAAATTGTCATTTTCATCAGTGAACAATAAATTCTGCAAGATACAAACACTTCAATTAGTCTCTTGTGAAAATGTCCTGGGACTTGGGGATGCCAGTTTTGTAACACCATTTATCTATACACTGATACTGGACTCAGGCTCGGAGGGAGGTCTGCTGGGGAGGGTCTCTGGGAGCTCGATGTCGGTGAACTATTGTTCTCTGCCTTATGCTTTTTTGGGATTATTTTAATTTTATAATGTCTTGTGAAACATTTTTCAATCGTAGCATGCCTCTTCCCATGTTAGAAGAGCCTTTGTCTACATTTTTCTCTCTCGGTATTTATCCTCTACCCTCCTTCCTCAACCTCCCTTCTGACCTGGCTCACGTGCTCCTACTCCTCGTTTGGAGAGATCACCCAAACTGTGCCACCAACTGAAGTCAGGACTTTTTCTATTTTCTGCTAGCATGTTTTCTTTCTGTTCCTTAGCATCTTGGTATTAGAAATTCAACGTCTTCCTCCTCCATTAGACCATCACCATTCCCTAATGGCTGGGACTATATGTCCACCATATTTATGATTCTAGTCCCAAATCCTGGACACTCATATGGTAGGTGCTTTGGTAAATATCCATCCATTGAATGAAGTCATAAATAAAATATCTGTCTCTAGTATATCTTATTAAAGAAGACATGCTAGGGGTGCATCGCTGGCTCAGTTGGAAGAGCACGTGACTCTTAATCTTGGGAGTGAGTTTAAGCCCCAACGTTGGGTGTAGAGATTACTTGAATAAATAATAAATCTTCAAAAAATAAAAAAGAAAGAAAGAAGACATGGTAAAGACCTGCATTACATTTCAGAAATATTTTCTCCCAAACAGTTAATACTTAAGCATTTTTTGATGCTTATGAATATCATCCCTCAGTCATTCAGAAAACACTGTTCCCTTAAATCCTTTGTCTGCCAAGCCTTCTCAGTCACTAAGGCTTTACTGTATCGTTTTTGTGTTTATCACACATTTAATAAATGCTAACCATCTGATGCACGGTCACCCCTTTTTTCCGTCTATCAGGCTAGTACCCACAGTGGGTGAATCTGCTAACATTGTCTTCAGACATCCTGACAAAACCTCCTATGTCTTTATATTTATTAAATTATTCCTCAGATCTGGAACATCATTTGCTTTGTTACTATTATTCCAACTAAAATAAAAGACACCACAGAAGGCTTCATTCATACCAAGAAGAAAAATCTTCTACACTTTCCATTCAAAAGTTAAAAATGAATAAAGTGGGAAGAAAGAAAAGCAGAAATATTAAAAAGTTTTCTTAAATGTTCTCTATACAATGCTTGATCCTGAATGCGTGATGGAATCACAACGTGGATATGACGGAATGTAAGGTTCACCACCACTAAGTGAGAGCTGGGGTTCACGCGCTTGCGTTCTGGAGAAGTCTCAGCAAATGGCTCCCGAGCTCCTCTGTGGTGTGAACCTGCCCCTGGCCGCTGGCTTCATCTAGTCTGCTCAGCCTTTGGAAATGACTTCATTTTATGCTATATTAAGGCTGGCAGAGGACTTCCTTAGCCGCAGTTCTTGAAATGCAGGAGACTCCGCTCTCCGAGTAGAGCTGGGTGTGCATGGGCGAGAGTGGCAGGAAGCAAGGGTCATTCAGCCTCATCTCAAGCCCCACCTGAAAATAATTTGATGCAGTTTTTCTTAATCTTTCAAGAGTACGGGGTCCAGTTTGAAAAGTACAAAGCAGCCCACCAGGAATGTCAGCCAGCTTCTAAATTTGTCTGCTTCTCACCTAGAATTTAGGATTTTGCCTAAGCAGAAAGCCAAGGCCACACAAATATCAACCAAGAGATATATAATCAGATCTTAAAATAGGACATCAGTGGGAAAGGAATTAAACTTTTAGTTTGGAAATAATATGCTCTACCATTTAAAAGTCCAAGTGAAAACTACTTTATTATGAGGATGCTAGTACAAAGGCACATTTTCCTTTCTCCATGGTCTATTTTGATTTAGGGCTGCTATCACTGTGGTAGAATGTCTCAAATAATATGACAATTCTTCATTTCAGGGGATTATTTGAAAGAAAAGGTTTTTTACAAATAAGAAGAACTAAGCAACATAAGTATCTTTTTTATCAGTAAAATAGGAAGGCAAATTTAAATTCTGTTGGAGAGGACAGTTGCCTCATTTGAGACTCATGGGATGACAGATGGCCAGTTATCAAAGAATAAAACATGTGAAAATGAATTCTATACAGTCATGGAACAGATCTTTTCAATTAAAAAAATTACATGCTTGTTCCTTGTCTATCAAGAAAACATTTAAGTGGTGTGCTTTCATATTTAAAAATAGACCACTAATCTCTGATGTACAGAGCACCATATTTTCAGTGGGTGTTCTGTAGGAGAGTGAGAACTCGGATGAAGGAAGCAGAGGGGGAGCTACCATAGTTGCAAGTTCATAAAACACAATTCACTTTTGACTAATTACTAGTAATATGAATAACAGTAATAGGAAGTCCACAGACAGAAGTTTTAGGATCAGTTATATTTGGATGCACAGAAATCCATTTTTAGGGGTACCTGCATGGCTCAGTCAGTTAAGCATCTGCCTTTGGTTCAGGTCATGATCTCAGGGTCCTGGGATCGAGCCCCACTTCAAGCTCCCTGCTCAGCAGGGAGTCTGCTTCTCCTCCCCCTCTGCCCCTCTGCCTGCTTGTGCGCTCTCTCTCTCTCTCTGACATAGATAAATAAAATCTTAAAAAAAAAAAGAATTCCATTTTTAAAACATCCTCTTCCTACCAATGATCCAGGATATTTAAACAGGCAAAAAAATGGTGCTTTCAGAGACATATTCTTTTGTGGTTTAACACAAAAACTGAACTCCAAATAAATTATTATTTTAAAAAATTTGACAATGCATCATAATCACACCGTAATTAAAAATGAAGTTCTATTTTAAAGAGGAAATATGTATAATTTTGTATATGATAAAGGATGAGTCATTGTTATGCTTTTATAAATTACTGGGTTTTGTTTTTTAATTTTCATTATTATTTTGATGATTTCCTAAAAGGGGGAAACTTTCAGATTTTTGATACTGAACAGGGACATTCGGAGCCAGAATCTTTTCTATTAACCTTTTGAAAGAAGAAATATATAAATAGGGGCTGCTTGCGCATTGCTACACAATTCTATAAATATAATACGTGAGCAAAGAGAAGCACATATAAGGGCAGTAGAACTAATTACACCAAGACAATTCTTTATGTTTAAATATTTAGAATAGAATTATATACATTCCTATTCATGAGCTAATCAATTCGATGATAAAAATGAAAAAAGCTTTCATAATACATCATTTAAAAAAAACCCTCTAAAATGGTACACATATAGAAAGGATATTATTTTCTGCTACAAAAATTTCCATTACTATTTTTGGCCCACAACTGTTGCATAAAGTATTTCTTCCATAAAAGGCTCTCACATTTACAAATATAACCTCAAGATGATCTGCTGGCAAAAAAAAAAAAAAAAAAAAAAGCAAATTTATTTTAGACTAAAATAGAGGAGAAAGAAAATCCAAGAAACAGTATCTCTGCAAGTATCTCTTTAGCAGAAAGCACTAAACAAGGAAAGAAGAAAAGCCCACCCGGGGTGGCGGTGGGGGAGGGGACGGGTTGGGACTGGGGCTGGACTGAGCCACAGGAGGGAGCGCGGTCCCGTGATACCTCTGGCTTCAGGTCCCGGTGCACCACGCCCACATCATGCATGTGGCTCACGGCCGAAACGAGCTTCCGCATGATGTAGCTGGCTTCCGTCTCACTGAAGTGTTTCTTTTTCTTAATGCGTTCAAACAGCTCTCCCCCGTTCAGAAGTTCCATCACCAGGAACGTGTGAAGCTAGAGAGGAAAAAAAATGC
>ML105752.1:0-22808 GCA_003697995.1 Taxidea taxus jeffersonii | reverse complement strand
TAAAAGGTGAACATTTCAGTATGGGAGTTGTTTCCAGGCTACCAGAGATCAAGGTGATTTGAGTTTCTACATACAACAGATATGGTCGAAGTTGAAGGTCTGCTACAAGCATATGCCAATAAGCCTTAAAAAAAAAAAAATGGAGAGCAATGCCTTTAAGTGGTTTAAAAGATAGGTTTTAGAGTCAAACCTGGAATGGAGTGACAGTTCTGCTACTTCCTTATGACCCTGGGGATGCTACTTAACTGGTATGAGCTTTAGGACCCTTACCAATAAAATAGGTAACTGTGAGAAAATACATATGAGACATTTGAAAATTGGTCCTTCGAAGACATCCATATCCTAATCCCCAGAATCTTCGGATGTTACCTGATAGGGTAAAGGGAATTTTTAGATGTGATTAAGGATCTTGAGATGGGAAGAGTGTCTACGTTACCCATCAGAGCCAACAGTATGGGACGGGACTATGGAAACAAGAGATTGGAGTGATATAAAGAAGGGTCACAAGCCAAGGAATGTGAGCAGTCTCCAGAAGCTAAAAAAAGGCAAGCAAATGGAGTGTCCCTTAGAGTCTCCAGAAGGAACCAGCCCTGCTGATACCTGGACTTTATACCAGTGAGACTCATTTTGAACTTCTCACCTCCAGACTGTACAATTACAAATTGGTACTCCTTAGGTTTGTGGTAATTTGTTACAATAGCAAGAGGAAATGAATACAGATCCTGGTACACTAAGTGAACTCCACTGCCGTGGAGTCGCTGAAGACCCACCCTCATTGATTTCACCCATTGAAAAGGAGATCGTCTGCACTTGGGGATGATCGAGGCAACTGTTGTCATCTACACTGAAAAAAATCACCCAAGTTATCAAGAGTAGAATGTAATACACTTTAATATATTTGTACTAGTATATATAGGAGTACATCAGGAGATAACTTGTATTCAGTAACTTTTTCTTTTGAGAGAGAGAGAAAGAGAGATTGAGTGCTGGGGGAGGGGCGGAGGGAGAGGAGAGAGAATCTTAAACTCCAAGCCCAAGATGGAGCCCAACACAGGGCTCGATCTCACAACCCTATCGCGACCTGAGCTGAAACCAAGGGTTGGACACTTAACTGACTGAGCCATTCAGGCACCCTTCAGTAACTCTTTAATATAAAAATAAAAAATGATAAATTTAACCTGTGGCCTAAGTACAAAAGTAGGGATGCAGTTCCTGAGAGCTGACATCTGCCTGAACATTAAGAGACTGAGCGTCTCTCCGGGGACATAGGTGGGCACAAGTGCAAAACCAGAGGCCGGTGCCAAAGGTCATCCTCCAGTCCCCTGACTGATCATGGAAATCATCTTCAACAGGAAACTGTCCAGGCTCTTTTTAAGCACCTCCAGTGGCTGGGGGACTCATTACTTCTACTGGAGTGGGACATGGAGGCAAGTAGAAGAGCATGTCCTCATTTCCCCAAGTCCTCACTTCAAAGATATCCCTTTTCTGACTATGAGAACCACAGAGCGAGGAGATGACCATGTCATTTTCGGGTGCTCCCTCCATGTTCCTGCCTCCCCTAAGGCAGCAGATTCTGAAGTTGGGGTGCTTGGGTCTAGAGCTCAGCATTACCACTTACGAAGGGTGAGGCGCTGTTATTTAACTTCTGCGAGTTTCTGTTTTCTCCCGCCACGGCGTTACTCTAAGGACTGGATAACACGTGTGGCAGCCAGGACAGTACCTGGCCTGCGTGAGGCATGTGATCATAAAGGGCAGCAGTTACTGGGGTGGAGACGTACGGCTGCTGGCCATGGCACCCGGGGAACTTTCGGTATGGCAAACAACTGGGCCATGGCCTGCCGACATGGTGTTACAGGAGCACCATGGAGACAGCCCAGGCCTGGAGCCCAGGTTTTCCTTGCGGTGTGACCATGGACAAGTCTCGTGACCCTTCAGAGTCTGTTTCTTCTTTGGTAGAGTTAGGGTAAGCCGCATCAGGACTGGGTCTGGCTCTTGTGCTTATTAGCATGTTGTCTCAAATAGGACCGTGTCCTCTCACGCAGTCCCAGGGGGAGAGGTAATTGCAACAGAGCCAATTTTGTCATGGAAGGTGGCAGTGGAGGGGCTGAGGAGAAGGCATGACCCCGACACAGTGGCATTCCTCCCACAGCAGAGTCACACGCTTCTGGGAGAGGAGGGGGCGGTGTGACGGGGCCTGCGGTCCTGGCGGAATATGCCATCTGACGTAAGGTGAGAGGAGCGCCTTTGCCCCTCTGCTTCGTCTCTCCTCTTCAGCTTGCACTAATGAGGCTTACAACTCTCTATATTCTATTCTGGAAGTGAAAAGAAGGTTGAAGGCTGATAATTAGTGGACTCCTGAGAACTCTCCAGTGATTAAGCTACGGTGGGCAGCAGCTGAACGGGTGACAAGCGGAGTGCAGCTGGTGACAGCAC
Source organism: Taxidea taxus jeffersonii (assembly GCA_003697995.1). NCBI lineage: Eukaryota > Metazoa > Chordata > Mammalia > Carnivora > Mustelidae > Taxidea > Taxidea taxus. The sequence continues at coordinate 20,375 of ML105752.1, read as the reverse complement.
CCCCGGCTCCGGTTCCTCTGCCCTTGGTCCACGTCCTTGATGCCCACTGAAGGACAAGAGCAGATGTGAAAGGATGCGTCGGTCTGGGGGAGGGGTAAGAAATTTCTCCGCCTTCTCCAGGGCCTGGGTCCTATCCCACGTCCCTGACTCTGACCCGGCAGCACCAATGAACCTGGTAAGAAGTAAAACTCTCGTATGCACAGAAAAGTCATGTCAAAATACCTGATCGTGAAAAACTTCGTGCAGCCTCACGATATTGGGGTGTCCTTCACAGAGCTTCAGAGCTGTGATTTCTTTCTGAGTATTGGCTTCCATCCTGCAAGCGGAAAGCAGTCAGCCTCCACGTACCTACCCCTTCTTCACCAGGTTTTTATGTCTGGATTGTCCCAACCCGAATTTTGTGTTTGTTGACAGTGCGTTTGGAAGGTAACTGTCAAAGTGTCACAATGAGGTCTCTGTGACAGTAGTGAGTCATCCTACCCACCCCAGAACAAGTAATGCGTTCTTCCCGAGACAATGATTACTTCTGAGTCAGAAGAGAGCCCATCCTACGAAGACATGGATGCCTAACTTGCCTGACGTTTTGGTATCAGGAACATATAATCACGGAGGTAATCTGGGGTTACCGAAACGACGAGCTGGGTCTCAAAGCTACCGGAAAATTGCTAAGTCATTTCAGAAAAAAGGTATTTCAAATCTCTATTAGAAACAGCAACAGCTGCTGAGCAGGTCTGATTGCCACAGACAATGTTCTCGCAGGAACCTCGAAAGCCTGTCACCCTATGATTTATGTCTCAAATGGATTAGTTCACCAGCAAACATCTATTAGCGTCAGAAGGATGATGGATCAGCTAATGAACTGAAAGGCTACACCCATGGGTGAAAAGCCTTACAGGAAGCCACTGATTTTAAAATAAAAATCCTAATTTACAGAATTCACTGACCAGGATGAATCCATACAAAACAACATCACGAACGGTCCTACCTTTTACTGATTATTTTGACGGCGAACGCTTGGTTACTTTTTTTGTGTGTGCACTTTCGACAAATTGAAAAACTTCCCTCTCCCAGTGGCTTGTCCTTCAGATCTAGGTCATAGTGCTGATAGAATGGGGAGTCCTGACAAGAAACCAACATCATTTAAATTAATACTAGGAATGCAGAGGGATAAATAACATGGTCAAGTAAAAAACATTACTAAATGTTAATAAATACACATGGGATACATTTAGAATCATCTAAGATTCATCTTCCTTTTAGCTCATTTCTACTTTCACCTATAGAACTTTTTAAGACATAATTTGCTAAGGAGTTCATTGAAATGGATGTGACTAATTCTCTAAGGCAAATATTGCTATTTCCACTTATTCATTTCCTAAAACTGCGTCTTAGTCAAATGGGAAGTCTCTTCCGTTCACTGGCCTTGACAATGTTAATTAGTGTTGGTATTTAAATCATAACTATGTCATTTAATTAACCACGTCTGTACCTTCATCATTGCGCTCCTGGCAACATTGGTCACCCCAGGACGTTCAACTCCCATGTGAAACTGAAGAGGATCTATGACAGCCGCATTTCGCTTGAACAGAATAGAAGGAGCAACAAAGGAATAGCCCTTAAAAAGAAAAGGAAGAGTGAAGAATGAGGATTTGCAATTTTTCAGGTTAGCCCAGACCAGATGTAATAATTTTTTTCTAAAATCAAGAAAAAAAACTGAAAAACATTCAAATATGTGTTAGGATGACTCTCATTTTATTTTATTTGTAATCTAAAATGCAAGGTTTTTTCAAATCAATAGAAAAATGCTTTTCAGATGGAGATAATGCCATCTTCTGGTAGAATTAAACCAATTCAAAATGAAAGGCAGAAACACCTTCCTTTCTATGCCATCCCTCGTATCTGACTCACAGCTGTAATTCCTTTGCATTGCTGATAAGAGTTCGCCTACGAACACAACTAACTTCTCAAAAAGGGTAGAGTTCAAGGTCTTAACAAAGTGGTCCAAGGGTTCTTGCTTATTATTATTTCAAAGGCTACAGTTAGTTTCTAATTTAGCAATTATTTGGCTCATTATACTTCCTTAGACTAAAAATTTTAAATTGCATTTTGGAAAAGAAATAAAACGAAATGTCAGAAGGATGTGTTGAACCAAAAGTGGTATACTGATAGACAATTAATCTGTTCAAGCTAGAACATCCACTAGTTCAAAGAACAGTTTTTAAACATCTCTGTGCCCAGCCATGTGCTAGATGTTAGTGTCACTGAGGTCCAGAGACACAGCCCAGGTGACCAGATTAAAACGTACTAATAGGACACTTAACGGCTGTCAAGAAGGGAGCTCTGGGGATGCCTGGGTGGCTCAGTTGGTTAAGCGGCTGCCTTCGGCTCAGGTCATGATCCCAGCGTCCTGGGATCGAGTCCCACATCGGGCTCCTTGCTCGGCAGGGAGTCTGCTTCTCCCGCTGCCTCTGCCTGCCACTCTGTCTGCCTGTGCTCGCTCCTGCTCTCTCTCTCTGACAAATAAATAAATAAATAAAATCTTTAAAAAAAAAATAAAAAAAAGAAGGGAGCTCTGATGCCATTTAATAGAGTATTGCAAGTTTGAAGATCTTTTCCTAAGTAGAAAATCTTTTCTAAATCTTCAGGAGTTGGAAAGCACTTGACATTATTCACTGAAGATAAAGAACCGGATAACACTTATTATGAACCGAAGAAAATTTATATGGGCAGAGGTAAGATAAAGCAGTGCTGTATTTTTCTATAAGAGAGCCTGAGTGGAAATAAAATTTCAAGTGAAAAATAAGCACGCTTTATATTAAAAAAAACATGTAAGTAATATCTACTATTTAACAGACCATAAGCTTCAGTTAATAATGGACAGTATCTCTATATTTAATAATATAGAGAAAATATAGAGATAATATTGAAGAGATTAGACAATCTTGCTTTTAAGATGCCAAGAACACTGTTATCTGGAAAAATCAATCTTTTTTCCCAGAGCACAAGTGGCCTGTGTGGGTGAGCGCAGGCCTGAAGATTACCTGGAACAGCCTCTCGGAGCTCTGGGGCACTGCTGCCGGGGAGTAGGTGGGGTCCATCTCCGTGAACTCTTCTGCAAAGTTACTCACGTCTAATTCGTCTCGGATAACGGGCTTAAATGGCGCGGGCACTTTTTTGGCGGCTAAATCATCCCAATTTACTTTCTAAAACAGAGAAAGAAAATTGGTCCAAAGTAGAAACCAACAAAGTTGAAGTATTTTCTGAGAACTAAGAATAACAAAGACAGATTAGGGTTTTAAGTGGTTGATAGGGAAAGAGCACATATTTCAAACCAATAATTAAAAAATATATATTTATATAAAAATATATTTATATTTATATTAATTTACTATATTTATATATATAGTACACATATTTAGGGAGGAAAATATATATGTATATACAGATACACATATTTACATATGTGTACATATACACATATATGTGTATGTATATATGTGTGTGTATATGTACATAATACATATATTTCTATACATATGTATTTGTATATATTTCTATACATATGTATGTGTATACAAATATACACATATTTGTATGTGTATATGTACACACATATATAAATATGTGTATCTGTATATACGTATTTTTTTTCCTCCCTAAATATGAGCACATTTTCTGACTGCAGTTGATGGCTCCAGCCAATGCTATGTTTGAAAGATGAGATGGCCTTCCATCACTCTGGGGTCTTGCTGTGTCCTCTGGGGAACACCAGGATAACCTAATCTACCCTTAGGGATAACAGAAAAATTACTTTTGTTTTGACCCTCCTGAGAAAGGTGTGAGGCCAGAACAAAACTGAACTGTAATAAAGGGCTTTTCAATGCTCTATAGATATGAATATTAATTCTAAAGGAATATTCCTGTTTTCTAGAGGCCATGTTAAGTGGCTCTCGGCTGATACTTGGTTGCCCTCCTGGTCATTTGGACAGATTAGAAAATAAACTCACTGTAAATCATGGACTTGTTTATGTCTATAAGGATAAATGATAGGGGCACCTGGGTGGCTCAGTGGGTTGAGCCTCTGCCTTCGGCTCAGGTCATGATCTCAGAGTCCTGGGATTGAGCCTCGCATCGGGCTCTCTGCTCAGCGGGGAGCCTGCTTCCTCCTCTCTCTCTCTCTCTTTCTGCCTGCCTCTCTGCCTACTTGTGATCTCTGTCAAATAAATTAATAAATCTTTAAAAAAAAGGATAAATGATACCGCCATACTGATGTAATCATCATTTTCATATTTAACTGTATTCTAGCTTTTGAAATACTGCTTGTTCTTCTCCCCAAGGGATAATCTGAGCCCTCTTCCCCCCATGCCTGACACTGATTGCCTGATAAAGTGCTATGTTTTATCTTATTCAAATTCAACTCTGTGCTCTATTTTCTTTGTGGTCCTTCTGTCACTTAAAACAACCTCAGGTATTACTTACTGAAATGAATCCTACAGCTATCCTATTAACATATTTCCTCAAATCTAAGATGTCATCACTGATAGTGAGATACGCCATTGTTTTATGTACCATTAAGAAAGGGAAGGCATCACCAACTATAACTGTTACGAAGGCCATTGTCAGATGCATTCTGATTTCAGAGATGGTTGATGACATTCGGGAAGTTTAATCCACTAACATTAAATGTTTTTATCATGCCCTCTTGTGGAGGTAATGTAGAAAAAAATCATTAGATTACAGATCTTCACGTTTTCCAGTTAAGAGTGGGCTTTAGAGATCATTTAGCTCATCTCCTTTATTTGATCCACATGGAAACTGAAGGCTGGAAGTTAAGAACTAACCTTTTTCACTTAAAAAGTAGCTAGTGGAAGGGCCAGTCTCTTGATTTTCTAGTTAGTAGTGTTCTGTCCTCTGTGTGGCTGTAATGTTTTCCATTACAAGCATATGATTTGTGCTTGGCTATTTATACACACATTAAAAGAAACTTCTAGAGTAAAGGGGTAATTTAAAGAAATATGTTGTTAGCAGGAGAATGTTTGGTGTGTAGAAAATTGAGTGCTCTTATGTTCCTCTCCACTTCCTCTCCATTTGGGTCTTTACAAGTTGGAGCCTGGTCTTTCCTAAAGTGTCCTTGTCATTTAAAAAGCAAGGCAATTAAATGACCTAAAAGTACTATTCCAAGCTATAGAAAAGGGAAATTTCTCTAGTACGAACGGCATACTGTAATATTGACAAATATAGGGGACCACAGAGAAAAAGATCCTAGGAAATATGATTGAGGTATTTTGCTTGAGTATTTCTTGAATTTCACCTTACTGTTAAATTTTGAGCCAGATTTCTCAACAACGTATTTTAAATAGTTTTTTCAAATATTAATCTTTGTAAGCCATGCTAATTTATGAAATGCACACTGAGAAGTTTATTTTATTCTTAATGTATTTCTGTTATTGAACTTCCATAAGATGTGTAGTAATACATTTTTAAATGGGTGACACCTGAGAGACTGATGCTCTTTTTTTGAGTACAGAAATACAGAGAGGTAATTCTTTTTCTCAACAATTATTTGTTTTTCTATATTTAAAAAAACAATAGATGACATAAATAGCAGAGCTTTTTCTTTGTTTTGTTATGCTATTTTCATTTGTTTTGCTGATAATACTGTAAAAACTCAGTTTGGAGAATAAAATAAAACTTGGGTGGTCCTTTTATTTTCTTTATTTATTTTTAAGATTTTATTTATTTATTTGACAGAGAGGGAGATCACAAGTAGGCAGAGAGACAGGCTGAGAGAGAGAGAGAGAGAGAAGCAGGATCCCTCATGACCTGAGCCAAAGGCAGTGGCTTAATCCACTGAGCCACCCAGGCGCCCCAGGGTGGTCCTTTTAGATCATGAATATTTAGAAGTCACGTTTGTTGAGGTGATGAAATTATTTAAAAGTCATAAATTCATGGGGCACCTGGATGTTCAGTCGGTTAAGCATCCGACTCCTGATTTCAACTCTGGTCATGATCTCAGAGTCCTGGGATGGAGTCCCCAGCAGGATTCTGCACTGAGCACTGAGCGTGGAGCCTGCCTGGATTCTCTCCCTCTCCCCTTCCCGCATCCCATCCCCTGCTTGCACATGTGTGTGCTCCCACCCTCTCTCTCTCTTAAAAGAAAAGAAAAGTGGTAAGTACAGGGTTTTAAAAACTGAGGTCATGGTGTCCCAGGTTGACCAGCGAAGCTGACCAACTTAACTTCTGCCCCCAGTTATCTAAAATTTTGGAGGTTTTTTTGTTGTTGTCACTAAATTGAGCAAACTAAGTTGAGGAGATACATTGGTGCTCTGCAGAATGGCCTCATTAGGCCTTTTCAGGATAAGCAAAAAAAAAAAGACGATTTAATTCTATGTTGCAGTTACACAACTGAGAAATAGATTTTTTTAAAAAGGTTTTATTTATTTAACACAGAGGTAGAGAGTATAAGTAGGCAGAGCAGCAGGCAGTGGGAGAGGGAGAAGCAGGCTCCCCGCTGAGCAGAGAGCCCAATGCAGGGCTCGATTCCAGGACCCTGGGATCATGACCTGAGCCGAAGGCAGATGCTTAACTGACTGAGCCACCCAGGCGACCCTAGATCTATTTTTAATTGTCTGAGATCGCTCCTCAGAAAAGGAGAAATGAAATTACTGTCTAGAAGGTGGAACACAGTGGGGGGAATGGCTCATGAACTAAGAAAGATTAAAAAAGACTTTTCAGTCCATATGCCTAAATTTCAAAATCATAAATAGAAACCAATACTCAAAACTGGAACCAATAAGCATATGGAAGACTGAATGCCATTATGGTCCGCCCCACTCTCACTTCATTTAGGGAGAAAAAGACTACTTAGGTGTCTCCAAGTAGAATTCTGATCCTTGGATTCCTCCAGGGTCCCTGACATTTTTTTAAAAAGTGCAATGTATGTGAAAATAGGGAGCAAAGATCCCCCAAAGGGACCACGTTCACTCATTTCAGCAAGAATGTCAAGCACTCTGCAAATAGCAGGGCACACAAAACCATCTGTTCGATATATTTCACCTGAAAAAAGAGATGTTCTTTGATTTCATCTGCATCCCGTGGACCACATCCCAATCTCTTCTTGGGATCTTTCATCAAAAGACGCTGAATTAGGTCTTTAGCTAAAGCACTCATTTCTTGAGGATATGGAGGCTCACTTTTTAATATTCTCCTGTAGGCAGATAAAACTTGCTATTAAAACAACCAGACGATGACGTTAGTGACAGTATTCTTAGCAAAACAAGTATCGTGCGACACACTTTAAAATTGAACTATATGTGAAAAATGGAGCAAGAGTATTTAAAATGAGATACCATGAAATCAAATTTCTGAAACTTAAATAAGCAGAAACAAAAAGTGTTAGATCATTTCAGTATAAGTCACTCCTAGTGGGAAGCCACCATCCCAAATATTTAATTGGAAAAAAAAAATATGAAGGCCTGGGACCTCCCATCTACGGACTCAATTGTGATGAAGATTTCCCAATGGCAACAACTCCTAATAAACTCAAGGAAGTCAATCCAGCCCTCAGATTTGAAAGGACAAAAGCAACTCCAACCATACCTGCCTCTCTTCTCCTTCCCTGTGTGCTAGTGAACAGCAGGGCCCAGCAGGAAGGGGGAGGGAAGGCCAGCCAAGACAGGGAGAGCCAGAGCCACTTGGACATGGCTCCACTCCTAATATCTGAACACGAGCACCAGACCTGGGGTTTTTCACAGGATGAGAACACCTACTTTATTATCTGCTACTATAAAACAGGCAGGCAATCCCTACAGGGAACGCAAAGAGAACGTCTACTATTTATTATGGAAGGCAAACAATTAAGATAATCAAGTTTCTTGATTATATATTTGAATTTATTCTAAAATCAAGGAAGAAATCAATCCAACCAAATGTACCTTTTTCAATTACAGATTGAAATTAAGAAGCTTAACATAGTATACATGGAAATAAATAGTTATTCCTTTATTTGGATTTGCAAAAAGATGGCCTGGTATGCATTAAAGTATTAGTAACTGTTATGGAATTAAACAAGGTAACATGTTGGTAACAGACAGCACAGCGTGATAAGAACACAGACTCTGGGGCCAGACAGAATTCAGACTCTGGCTGTGTGGCTTACTGGCTGTGTGAGTCCGAGAGAGTTGCTTGACCTCTCTATGCCACGGTTTCCTTAACCTCAAGTGGGTATGATGGCGCTTAAATGGGGGAAACACGAGGAGCACTGCTTAGCGCTGTCTCTGAACATAGCTCCCATCACGCTCCCTCCAGCTGGAAGCAGGGAAATGGCCAGTGATTTGGGACTGAAAATTCCAGCCGTGTTGTTCATTTCAAAAGCTAATCCGACTTCTTGCACTCCATGCTGGGGATTTGAGAAAAATGTCGGCAGAACAGGGGAAAAATAAGCAGTGCCCTTTTTTTTCTGTTTGATCCTTTAGGATGTGCCCAGGGCTCACAGCTGGTCAGGGCTCCTGGCGTCTGAGAGACTCCTCTCCGTGGATCGGGCACAGGCATATCCGACAGAGACACTGGCCGCCCTGTTTCTGAGGGTAAAAGAAGCACAGCCTTTTCCATTTTCTCCACCTTGAATGTACTTTTTGCAGGCAGGATCTTTTTGGTCCAGGATCAGGCAACAGACATGTTGTTGCTGACATGCGCTTTTGCCGCCTCTGAGGGATGGAAAGAAGTGCTGTGGCTGCCAAGGTGGGCAGGTGCTGATCCTGTCTGTCACTTCTCACACCCGAGGCAGTGGCCTTCACTGGAAGTCTATGCTGCACAAGGCACCCGGGAGGGCAACAGTCGGGCAGGTCAGCCGTGGCGAGTTCTTCCACAAAAGGAGGGACATGGAGAGAACAGGGTGGCCCCACTGAGATGCCCGAGTGGAAAGAGGGGCAAAAGGAGACCCCATGCACAACTTGGGGGTGGTGGTCTGGGCATACAAACAGCCTCAGTGGGTGACGGAGGTCGGCGGCAGGTGCCCGTGGCTGATGCGGGAACATGAGGACTGGCCAATGATGGGGCCAGAGCCTCGACTTCCTGAGAGCAGCTCACAGGGCCAGAAGCAGCAGTGGGAGGCCCAGCAGGCCATGGCGAGCATCCACCCGGCTCGCAGGAGACAAAGTAGGGGCGCTGCAGAAGGAGACACCATGATGGGGCACTTCTTAGGCTTCTTGTCTCGGTACACAGAGTAGCACAGGGTTTCCTTAGTGTGTGGAGAGGTTCTGAGGCCTAATCCTACAGAGAGCCATAGGGCCAGGAAGAGGACCAGAAATGGAGTGGGTGGGTGGGGAGGAGAAAGCCCCAGAAGGCTTAAATCTCTTCTCCACGGGAAGATGATCTCGAATTTACCTTCCTCTCATACTGTTTCCTTGAAATGTACTGTGCCGAGATAAATGTGAAATGACAGTGGGGCCTGGTTACTGTGCAGTTACCCCTGAGAGGTCTGAGCAGATGGGATTATTTAAAACTCAGAGAACACAAGATTCTGGGTGTTATCTCTTACCCCAAGGCTGTCCTTGGGTGGAGGGGTGGCGCACAGAAGCTGTGCACAGGGGAGTTTTAATATACACTTCGTGTGCTGAGCTTCCCATGCTGGGGTGGTTTACACCACCCAGTTGGTCTAATGCTAATGGCTGAGTGTGTCCTCTGTGGGCTGGGAAGCCAGGGTGAGATGACTGGAAAGACCACTGACCAAGAGGTATTTGATACTAAGTAAACCTGGTGCTAGATTCCAGCCCACGGTGACCTGTGAGCATGAATGCCAATCCGAAGGCCAGACCAATGCAGCTGCACAGCATATGCACTGAGGAAATGAGGAAATGGGGGATGCAGGCGGAAGATGCTGGTTCTAGCCAGTGCTAGTTGTGACCATCCTAGAACGCCCCGAAAGAAGGGCAGGGAGATATTGTTCAGGTGTTGATGCCATTTTACCTTCAAATGTGCTTATTTCTGAATTGGCAGTAGCCCAGAGCTCTTTCTTTTTAGCTTCAAAGGGGATCTGGGAAACTCCAGAAATGAACTGCCACGGAATAGGGCCCAAATAAACCTTAGAGCTCTCTGCGAAATCACTACAGGCCCTGAGCTGATGTATCATGTCAAACACTTCTTGTGTTTGTTATCGTTTAATCCATACAATAATCCTACCAAAGGCAGTGAGTACTATCCCTGCTTTAAAGATGAGGCAAGATTCCATTCAAATAAAGCAAGAAATATACATACCAATTAAAATTTTAAGCAGATGTTTTAGAACATAGATGATTTAATATTTTTCCCAAGAATAAGCAAATAACACAGCTAAGAAGATTTTGAAAAACAAAACAATTGGGAAGGATTCTACATGTCAACACAAGTTAAAAAGTATTACAAAACTAAACTATAACACTGAGGTGCAAGCAAAACAAATCAACAGCCAAATCAAATGAACAGAGGAGATGACTTGAAAAATATCCAGGCACATACGCAAACGTACATTGTTTTTGAAAAGGGACCAGCCAACATAGAAAATGCCACATTGTTTGACAAATGTGCTGGGGAAATCAGCTATTTGCCAAACAGTGAAACAAAGCAAGACCTTTGCCTTATAATACAACCTGAAATAAACTCCAAAGGATAGAGGAATTACATGGAAAAAGAAAAATTGAATAAAATTGAAATCCAAAATATAAAAACGAATATACAATTTCTTTCTATTCAGGAATGTTAAGTTTCTGAAAACCTCTGTGGTCAAAGAAATTCACAACTGTTCAGCTTAAGAATATATGGGTTACACGGCGCGAACACCAAGATTAGAATTAAAACTATGATGGGGTGCAAGACAGATGGACGGCAGACACAGAACAAGCAAGGATGGTCCAGCAGTCACAGTAGAATCATGATGGAAGCAGGTAGGTGGGTATCCACTCTAACAGGTGTGATATTTTCATAATAAACTATGGTGGAAACAGTGAGTCTATAAACCATGGTGCATGTTTTGTATGTTTACTAAAACATAACCATAAGAACTGTCTCAGCAATGGTGTTAGGACAACGGGCAATGCTCACTTGTCCCTCCACTAAGGTCTCTGCTCAAGTGTCACCTTATCAGAGCATCTTTCTCTAACCATTTGGACAAAATACCCATCCTCTTCATCACTCTCCTTTCTTTTTGCGTCGTGAAATTTAAAGACTATTATATATTTATTTGTCAATTAATTATCTCTCCCAACTAAAATGTAAGCTTTGAGATAGGAGAGATTCCCTTTTTTTTTTTAAAGCAATTTTTGGGATGCCTGGGTGGCTCAGTTGGTTGGGTGTCTGCCTTCAGCTTGGGTAATGATCCAGGGGCTCTGGGATTGAGTCCCGTGTTGGGCTCCTTGCTCAGCGGGGAGCCTAATTCTACCTCTGCCTGCTGCTCCCCCTGCCTGTGCTTTCTCTCTCTCTCTGACAAATAAATAAAATCTTAAAAAAATTTTTTTAAAAAAGGCAACTTTGTTCAGTGCTTTTTTCCTGGGGCGTAGACCACTGCTCAGCACTCAGCCAGTCCTTAACAAATATTTCCTGAGTGAATAAATGTCTGATTATTTTCCATTCGTGATACCTTACTCACCCAGGATCTTTCTTTCTCAGTTGCAACAGAGGCCTACAGATAACATTTTTGCACTTTCACGGATGGCATACCTTCTCTTGGGTTGTTTATTTCTATTTGCCCTCCTTTTCAAAGTTCACAATCTTTCCTATTTCATAACTTAATATTGTTGATTCTTTCTCCAGAATTACAGAATTACTCATCTGCCTGCCTGAGTTGGTAGGAGTTTCCAGCCAACTTCATTTACTCCAAATAGTTAAGAATATTGTGGTATATCTATTCAATGGTTATGTCATTATGTTTACAGAGAGCCTGTAATTGAAGAATGTATATAACTTTAAGCAAAAACTGGAAAAGAGGAAATTGTATTTCTCATATGAGCACAATATATCCAAATATCAGCAGCGTTTGTCTCTGGGGGCGATTACGCACATTTTACACTATATGCACATTTCATACTAGGGTGTACATTAATTTTAGAATAAGAGCAATAAAATGAACTTCATTTACAAGATCAGAGATGTACAGAATACAGCACGCAAGCATGGCTAGGCCAGAAGACTTGAAGCTACCATGAGTGGGCCCCTGTGGCTATTTCCCACCATCTCAAAGACCTTTTCCACCTGTAGCCTTCTCAAACCTTGTCAGTCCTCCCAGCCCATGCGATCTCTCCATCCTAAATGGCTGCTTCCTTGACACCCCCAGTGCCCATGTGTCCATGCTGCCTTGTACGTTGATGGCATAGTCATCTTACCACTCAACTATTTTTCAGAACTCCCTGGTGTTATGGATTGTCCTCTATTTACTCCCTATCTTCCCAGGCAGTATGTAAGTTTTCCTAGGACAACAACCCTGCCTGTATATTTCTCTTCTGCCTTACAAGGTGAAAACAACTCAGTACATATTCTAGACATTAATGAACTCAGTCCCCCCGTTGTCTGCGGGCCAGCACTTCCCAATCCCTTATGGGCAATAAGCATCCACCTCATTAGGAAAGAAAACAGCAGCACAGAATCAAGTGTGAGCTCCGGGAGAGCATGAAGCAACTTTCCAGGGGTCACTTTGTACTTGACCCCACTCCCAGCTTGTGGGATCTCTGAGTCCTTAAGCAAGATAATGCCAGTTTCTGCGTCTATAAGGCAAGCACACAGAGCTACCTGTTTTCCAGGGTCACAATGGTTCCAGGAAATGAGGGGTGTGGCTTCTCAGCTGCGCAGACAGAGACTGGCACACAGCTGTGCCCAGGTGAGCCTCGCCCTCAGTGAGGCTAGTCCCCGGGAGTGTGCCTGCTCCAAGACACTGGCTGCCCAGAGGGGACACTTCCCTTTGGCTGTCATTGTGTTTCTCCTTCACCCACCTACCCTGTATTTCCCTAGACCTTGCCAGTAAGAATCATCAAATGAGATTCTTTATCTATTCCTGCAAAATCTGTAACTCTGCTCAAACTCTCAGCCAGTAACTCCTGGGAGCCCCCAGGGCACGTCTCATGTGCGCTATAAATACTCTTCTTCACGCTCACGTCTCAGCATCTCCTTCCCTTCTTTGGCCTCACGAACTACCTGAGGGGCGCTCACTTCTTCCGTGGCATCTGGTGCACAAGAGAGAACATTTCTGTTCCTGGGGAGGTTCGGGGAAGTAAAGATGTGTGCACGAGCTTGTAAAGATTTTGGTAAAAGAGCTTTCTTTTCTTTTCAACATATAGCATCTTCTCCCTAAAAGGGATGAATATGACTATGACCTAGATTTGCCTCCCAGCCCAATGGCTAAGGCCTCTGAGAACAGCTGCTCTGGCTGGGCTCCTCTCCTTTGCACTCTCATAGGCCTAGCAGGTCTACCAGACCGGCTTGTCAGACACGCCTGCGCGTGTCTAAGTCGCAGGGTGGGTGCGGTCTGGGCCAAAGCTGGGACCCCACCACACTGGCTATGGTTTTTGTTGGCAGACCTCATCCCTGTCCCTCTTCCTTTCCGTTCTTTTCTGTGACCCAGACAATGCTCACGAAGCTTTTACTTCACACACTCCACTGTCTCTATTAGGGCAACTTTCCTTGGGACACCTGGGTGGCTCAGCCCTTTAAGCGTCTGCCTTTGGCTCGAGTCATGGTCCCAGCCCATGAGTCCGGAATCAGGGTCCCTGCTTAGCAGGGAGCCTGCTTCTCCCTCTGCCTACCGCTCCCCCTGCTTGTGCTCTTTCTCTCTCTCTGACAAATAAAATCTTAAAAAAAGGGAAAAAAACCCAAAACAGAGCACCTTTCCTTAATGGGCAAGACAGAAGGGACAGGAGAGGATGGAGGATGGAGGATGGAGGACCACACTTCAGGGGTTCCCTGGGACCAAGAGACTACATGTGACAAGAAACTGAGGCAGTACTGGGTCAAGAGTGGAGTGAGATGCAAAGAATTTCAAAGAGGCTGCTGAAGGGAGAAGAGCCCGAGTCAGAGCAAAGAGCTAGAGTACAGTGGCCAAGATTATCCTCCAAAAGGAAGAGGATCTCCTGGGGAGGCCAGGGAGAAGCACAAGCCCATAAAGAACAGTGAGATTACTCCAGATGGAACTAATGCCTGAGTCATGAACGCAGAAGGCCACCTCCACAGCCTCTTCCAGCATGAATGAGGCTGACCCTTCCGACTTCAGGTTGATGGGACCCGTGGGGAACTGGCCAAGGCGTAATCAGGTTGGGGGGTGGGCAGTGAAGTGGCTACACAGGGCCTCACAGGAACAACAGAAGGCCAGGTCTCGGGGAGCACTGACAGACTGACAAGGAGCACCCCAAATGCTAGCCATTCTGAAAGCGCCACTGACAGGCCCTCCCCGTGGCTGGAAGGATTATTTCTGGGTCTTATTCAGGTCTCTGAACAGTGCTTCAGAGGCCATAATACAGTACGATTCAGCTCTATCCCCACATGTTATGCAGAGGAAGCAGGAGTAAACCGAGCTAAAGGATGCTGAAAGGAAGTAAGATAGAAGGCTGAGGAATATGAGTACGGAGGGCAGGGTCATTTTCACCCTGCTCCTCTCCTTGCCACACCCCTCCCATCACTGGACTCCACCCTGCAGCGGCTGCAGGTGGTCATGTGGAAGAATGTGTAGATGAAATCTGTGGTTAGGAACATTAGTGGATTTGGGGGTAATGAGTGAAAAAAACCTCCAGAAACACAGATACTGCTAATGGGTACACAAATACCTAAAATGAGGAAGAAAAGAAAAAAACGAGTAGCACACTGGGAATCAAGAAGTCTTTATAAAATATGCTGATTAAGGATTTTATCATAAGAATGTAAGAAAGATACGAAAGCCAAGGGTTTGAAAAAATGATCTCTTAGAACAGGGTAAGAAATAATGATGCTTGTTATAGTTATTCTATGCATAAATCTAAAAGCAAGACATCTATAAGCAGAGAATTTAAAAAAATACAAATTAGTTCATCCAAGGTGTTACTGACTAAGCAACATGGTTAGAATAAAATAATCCAACAGAATTACTATTTTAATTTTGCTTTAGAAAACTATAGTATGACACACAAAATCAGTGTACTATAGTAATTACCTAAAGAGAGATACTTCTTGGGAGGAGTTACCTAACCCAGAGGTTGGCAAACATTTTCTAAGAATGGTCTCCTTAATTTCACAGTAATTCCCTTGTGTAATTTCTTCCCTTCAGGTGTGTGCAGGACCTACTGACTTTTTTTTTCAAGATTTATTTATTATTTTAGAGAGAGGAAGAGAGCATGAGCAGGAGTAGCAGAGATAGAATCTCAAAGCGGACTCTGCGCTGAGTGTGGAACCCAGTGCCGGGCTCCATCTTGCAACCTTGAGACCATGACCTGAGCCGAAACCAAGTTGGACGCTTAACCAACGGAACCACCCAGGCGCCCTGACCTAGTGACTTTCTTATAAACAATACTGTCTGTAAAGGTGAGAGGACACCATTTTCACGATTAGGTCACAAAAGAGTTCAGCCTCCTGGAGACTCTCCATTCCCTTCCAGCCTGCACACTTTGAGGAAGCAAGTGGCCAAGTCAGAGAGGCCCACATGATGAGGAACTGATGGGTGCTCTTTGGCCAACAGCCAGCCAGGAATGGGGGCCCTTGGTCCAACGGCCCAGAGGAGTGGAATCTGCCAACAACCACATGTGCCTGGAAGCAGATCTTTTCCCAGGTGAGCCCTGTGAGAACTACAGTCCGGCCAGCATTCCGATGACAGCTTGTGAGTGACCCGGAAGTAGAAGGTGTAGCTAAGTTTCCTCAACCACAGAAACTTTGAGAGAGTTGATGCATGTTGATGCACTGAGTTTTGAGGCAGTTACATAGCAATAGATAAGGGATAACAGATATAAGGTCAGACAATAAATACTTTAGGCTTTGTAAGCTCTTCAGTCTTTGGGGCAATTACTCACCTCCACTGCAGTGGCCCCCAGAGCAGCCAGAGATCATACTCCGATGAAGAAGCATGGCTGTGTTCTAGTAAAATTTTACTGATGGACAGTGAAACTCAAATTCCATACAATATGCACATGTCATAAAATATTGTCTCCTGACTTTTTCAATCACTCAAGACCGTAAAATGGAATGTAAAAACCATTCAGAGCTCATAGGCCACGCACAGGCAGCAGAATGGATCTGGCGGGTTGTAGTTTTGCTAGCCTCTGACCTAAATTGTACCACAAATATTATTATTATTTTGATAAGACTGAGACCCGAATTTCTATAACATTATGCTTATCATAGTACAATGAGACACATTCACAAAACATATTTTACTGATGGATTGTGAAATGCCAAATGAACATCTCATGGCAAATATTTTCAACATTTCAGAGTCAGAGAAAACGAGGCAAAGAAATGACGCTGTCAGAGATGACGGGAGAACGGCGCACAGACCCTCTATATCCTGATTCCCAGGTGAGGACACAGGATTCAACTACCATGGGTTACAAAGCCCCAGGCTAGTGAAGGATGACACCTTCCCACGCAGCAGTAATCCAGAGCCTAAAAAGAAGGGGTTCCTCACAGAAAGGGAATCAAAGCTAGTGGGAGACAGACAAGTAAGAAAAGCACGCTATGTACATGAGATAAAAATAAGACCCAGGCTCAGAAAAGCTAATAAAAGCTTTATTGTAGGTAAAACTATCTTCAAATCTCTAAAGCAACATCTGGAAGAAACAGAACTCATGTATGTTCTTTAGGGGATGGGACCAGCATCGACATGCAGAGGTTAGAGGAAGCAGATTTCAGCTCACGTTAAGGGAGGCAAGATTTTATACAAATGAAGTTGTTCAGTAATGGAAGGGACTTCCCTGAAAATACCTCACATAACTGTGCCATCTGCTCAGTGAGAGCACTCACCCGGAAGGGAGAGGACCACCAGGACCCCGCTGAAGGGATTCGTACAGTAGGGAGAAAATTTTCCTCTCTTTCTAAATTCTTACTGTATTTTAGATTTGATATACCAGAAAAACATTCTTACTCTGATTCTAGGCTGTCCACAAACAGTTTCAGGCAGGTAGATAACTTGGATAAGATGTTATTGTGAAGCAGCTCAGGTAAAAGCTCGAGAAAGTATACAGTGTTCAGGGACAAGCACCAACATGAAGGGAGAAGTCAATGAGGAAAAAAGCACTTGGCTAATTAAGACAGGGGACAAGAGAATGATACATTTATCAGAATGGTACACTTCCTTTTCACTTTTAAAATTTATGGGTTTTTTGTTTTTAATTGCAGGAAAACTGTCACAATGTTACATTATGTTGGGGTGTGCAGTGTAGGGATTAGCAAGTCTGTATGCTGTGCTCTGCTCACCTCAAGTGTGGAGACCTGTGTCACCACCCACTATAACGGCACTGCTGACCATATTCCCTGCGCTGTACCCTTTATCCCCATGGCTTATTCGTTGATCACTGGAAGTCTGTATCTCTCACTTCCCTTCATTTGTTTTGCCCATTTGACATGTCCGCCCCCCCAACCATCAGTTTGTTTTCTGTATTTATGGGTCTGTTTCTGCTTTTTTTTTGTTTGCTTATTTAGCTTCTTAGATTCCACATATACGTGAAATCATATAGCATTTGTCTTTCTCTGTTTGACTTATTTCACATAGCATAATACGTCTAGGTCCATCCGTGTTGTCGCAAATGACAAAAATCTAATCCTCTTTTATGGCTGAGTAATAGCCCATTGTATACATATCGAATGGTGCACATTGTTAAAAGAACAGACTATGAAAGACTTTACACCAGGAAAGACAATCAGAATCACTACCTTGAAAGGAAAAGGTAGTGTAGGATAACTTAATTACTACACTGCTAGAAATTTCAGTAACAACCAAAAACCAAAAACCATGAAATCATAGGTTAACAATAAGCTTTAAAGAAAATTACTGTCAACATGACAAAATGGATAATTAGTTCATTGAAGGGCAAGAATTCTATTTAAATTCTTGAAAAATATGTTCTAGTTTTAAGATTTTAGACACATTGATTCAGGCTCTTCCTCTTTCTCAAACCAGAATGCCAAGTGATTGATCTAAGGGCAATAAAAGCAATTTAAATTTGACCATCGCTTGGTTTGGAATACTCCTGCCTTCATAATCAGCAACATACTACCTCTTTGCAGGCAGTCCTGGGAAGGAAAAGAAAACTGTAAGAAGATGGCTTGTGAACGTAGACCCACAGAGGGGGAAATCAGAGGAGGCACTATTTCATGCTGTCAGGTTAAGATTGCCCTTCGCATCTGTCATCGTGACAGGTAGGACCTTGCAAAGGGACCCAAATGCTCACGGCCATGACCAAGGTTTCCTATAATTCTGAGGCATTTTCAAACTGTTAGGAGACCCATTTAAAATAAGCAGAGTCATATGAAAAAATGTTAAATTAATGACTTTAGCTATGATTTTAACAAATATTACTGATCCCTTTGGAATTAAATGAACTGGAATAGTGAGAAATTATTTCCTTACTCATCTGTCCTGTAATAGGTATGTTTAAAAAAATTTAGCAGTTTTATTAAAGTCAAACTGATGCACAGTAGACTTCCCACACACAAATGTACGCTTTGGTAAGTTCTGACAGATGTACACGCCTGTGAAATCATTGCCACAACCAAAGAAAGGAACATACCCAACAACCCTCCAAAGGTTCCTGGTGTCCCTTTGTGGTCTCCTCTGCCCTCCTCCAGTCAACTAACTGCCCCTCAGTCAATTCTCATACTTGAGCCAGTTATATACCCCAGAACCTCTTGAGTGAAGGGGAAGGTGGAGTGCCTTAAGGAAGGACCCTGAAACTTTATACCATGCATTTTTCTTGCAGCCTTCACCAAAGGGGCCTACAGCTTTTTTATCAGAAGAACTGTTTATTGGCAAAGAGGAATTAACCGGACTTTCTGGGGACT
Organism: Taxidea taxus jeffersonii; assembly: GCA_003697995.1. Lineage (NCBI taxonomy): Eukaryota > Metazoa > Chordata > Mammalia > Carnivora > Mustelidae > Taxidea > Taxidea taxus. The sequence continues at coordinate 1,397 of ML105752.1, read as the reverse complement.
ATTGGACTCTGGCTCTGAACTGACACTAATTCCAGGAGACCCCAAACATTACTGTGGCACACCAGAATCCGGGCTTATGGAGGTGAGGTGACCAATGGGAGTTTCAGCTCCATCTCATGGTGGTTTCAGTGGGTCCCTGACGCCATCCTGTGGTTACTTCCCCAGTTCCAGAACATGTAATTGGAAGAGACATATTTAGCAGCAGGCACAATCCCCCCCATTGGTTCCCTGACCTGTGGAGGGAAGATAATTATAGTGGAAAAGGCAAAATGGAAGCCATTAGAACTGCCTCTACCTAGGAAAATCGTAAAACCAAAAGTAATATGGCATTCCTGGGGATTTGCAGAGATTAGTGATACCATCAGAGACTTGAAAGATGTAGGAGTGGTGACCCCCACCCACCCCTCACCCATTTGGCCTGTGCAGAAGACAGATGGATCTTGGAGAGGACACTGGAGTATCGTCAACCAAACCAGCTGGTGGACTTCAACGGCAGAGCTCTACCAGATGTGGTTTCATTGCTTGAGCAAATTCACACCGCCCCCTCCCCCCATGCAGCTATTCATGCGCCATAGGCCTTTTTCTCCACCACTGTCTATAAGGCCCACCAGAAGAAGGACTTGCATTCAGCTAGGAAGTCCAGCAATGTGCCCTTACTGTCCTACCTCAAGGGTACATCAACTCTCCAGCCCTACATCCTAATGTAGTTTTCAAGGTTCCTGATCACCTTTCTCTTCTGTATCACACTGATCTGTTATATGATGACTTTATGCTGACTGGACCCAGTGAGCAAGAAGTAGCAACTACTCTAGACTGATTGGGAAGACAGATGGATGTCAGAGGGTGGAAAATAAATTGAACTAAAATTTAGGGACCTTCTAGGTTAGTAATTTCTAGGGGTCTGGGAGTATGGGGCATGTCAAGATACTATTTCCAAGGTGAAGGATGAGTTGTTGCATCTGGTCCCTCCTACAACTAAAAAAGAGGCACAATCCCTAGTGGGTCTCTTTAGATTTTGGAGGTAACATATTCCTCTCTTGGGAGTAGGACTCCAGTCTGTTTTCCAAGTAACCTGAGCAGCTGCCATTGAGTGGGGCCCAGAACAAGAGACAGTTCTGCAACAGGTCCAGGTTGTTGGTCAAGCTTCTCTGCCCTTGGGCCATATGTTCCAGCAGATTCGACAGTGCCTGAGGTATCAGTGGAAGACAGGGAACCTCTAGCAGGCTCCTTAGGATTTTGGAGCAAAACCCTGTCATCTTCTGCAGATAACTACTCCCCTTTTGAGAAATAGCTCTTGGTTTGCTACTGGGCCTAAATAGAGACTGAACACTTCCATGAGACCTGAGATGCCTGTCATACATTGGGAGACATCTGATCCATCAGCAGCACTCCCTCAT
>RCUC01146372.1:0-15880 GCA_003697995.1 Taxidea taxus jeffersonii | reverse complement strand
TGGGAGGGTCTTTCTGTACACATATTACCATACCTAGAGCCCAGCCTCCCCTGTGCACAACAATGTATCACTACAACACGTTCGTTTTCCAAGTGGAGACTTCTCCCCTTCCTCTCTGACGCATTTTACCCCAAAACAATGGCAACACCTGTAACCGTTAATTTCTGCTCTTTGATTTCTGTCCAGTTATAAAGGAGGCTCTCAGCAGGCTCCCCTCTCAGGGGCCATATGTGGAGTCGACGAGCCAGCAGCCTTGGAAGGAAAACGGCCTCTGAGAAGTGCACAATGGCTCCCTAATCCCCATCAACTGGACCCTCTTGAACCGCCGCTTTATTTTCCAGTCAAAGAGCTGCCAATCTCAAGAGTCAAGCTGTGGCTGCCCTGGGAACCCAGGGGCGGGAACCTGGGCTCTGGCTGGCTGGGCACAACACAAGGGTGGTGTCCCTTAGCCCCACAGTCGAGTCCGGTAACGTGCAGCCTAGAAACTGTGCGGCATCCCAACCTCTTATCTCACTCTCCCCTCCAGGCTGAAGCTTTTATCCACAAAGACCTCAGCCTCCCCTGCCTCTCCCCCCGGAGACCACAGCGCACTCACAGCAGAGCCGCAGCCCCGCCCCCTCACACCGGGTCTAGCCGAGGGTTCTGTTCCCCCAAGCCGGAGCCCCTCTTCAAGGCTAGCACTGACCCATGCTGAGCAGGCTAGCAACTCTTCTGACCACATCACGTGTGTTGCTGGTTTGGGGTGGGGGGCGCAAAGGCTGGGGTGTGGCAGCGCGCCCTTTAGGTTCAACCGCCTTCTCTGCCCAAGGCGCCCAGTTTGGTAACCGTGTAGAGAAGGGTCAAACCCACACGCCTGCTAAGACCATGCACCTGGGGAAGCGATTAGGGAAGGGAGGGGGGTAGGCTGCCTGCGGAGGCTCAGCCCCAAACAAGCGTCGTTTGGACAGAGAAGGATGGCACTGGGATGCAGTGACTAGAGTTTTCAGCCAAACTCCTACCCTCTCCACCTCCCTTTTTCCACTCCCTTTGGGGAACTCCGGCTGTGCTTTAGGGCAGCCCGAGGTCTCGGAGACCGTAAGAGAACGGCTCTTCGGCAGCTACCGAACTGTGGGAATCCGGGACCTGGTGAATGGCAACCAGGTCTCCCTCCCGCTCGGCCTCGGCGGCGGCCCCTCAACACCAATACTCCCCGCGGCACCCCGGGGGCAGGACTTACGCAGTTCTGCTCTGCCGTCTGGAAGTCCCACGAGCAGCTCTTGGCGCGCTCCTGGATCTCACTCATCCTGAAGAGGCAGAGTGCGGTGGTGGCGGGGGAGCGCCTCTCCTGGCCCTCCCCGGTGGCCGCGCTGAACACGCCCGCCCAGACGCCCAGGGCCTCCACCAGGCTGGAGGAGAGGAGCAGGCGCCGGCCGTCGGGGTGGCCGTGGCCGCAGTCGAGGGCCGCCTGGCCCTGGAACTGCAGCACCTTGGCGCTCTGCGCGATGCGCACCATGCTGGGCCAGCCGGTGGCGGCGCCGCTCGTGTAGTTGTAGGGATAGTAGGGGAAGTAGACGCTGCCGTTCCAGAGAAAGGCGTCCACGAAGTGCAGGCTGCCCGCGCCTCCGCGCAGCTTCAGGCGGCCCAGCTCCTCCGTGGCCAGGCTGCGTCCCTCCGTGTCCTTGAGGGCGATGGCGGTGTCGCGGTCGGACGCCGCCGGGTTGCAGCGGCTCGCCGTCTCAGGCTCCGGCAGCACGTAGGTGGCGGCCACCGCCAGGTACCAGCGGTTCTGGTCCCCCGCGCGGTACACCACGCCGGCCGTCGAGCCCTGCGGGTGACACGACACCACCTCGGTGCCGTTGCGCAGGGACCCGTGGCTCAGGTTGCCCAGCAGCCGCACCTCGCAGGCGCCCCGGTCGAAGGTCCAGCCGGTGAGCAGCAGCCCCTGGAGGTCGCCCGCCCCCTCGCTGTAGGGCAGCAGCAGCTTGCTGAAGCTGCTCCCCGGCCGGGGCCGCGCGGGGGGCGCCAGCGAGACGGGCTCCGTGCAGTTGCCCGCTTGGTCCCGGTACAGGCGCGAGAGCCTGTGCTCCAGGCTGTAGTCCAGCTGGTCCAGGCAGCTGCCGCTCGCCACGAACACGCCGTCCTTCCGGCTCGCCGCGATGGCTCCGATGGCTTGCTCCGACCGCCACACGGGTTCGTCCGCGCCCCGGCTCGGCGCCGCCAGCGCCAGCAGATAAGCGAGCAGGGGCAGCGGCGCGGCAGGGCGCGGGGGGCGCGGCGGTGCCTTCCTCCGGGAGACCTCCATGGGGCTGGGGGGGCCGCCCCCGGGCAGAGCGCGCGGCGTTGACGGCGGCTCAGGCGCGCGGCGACGGAGACGCGGGCGGCGGCGGCGGCGGCTCCTGCGCGCGCTCGGGCTCCCGCGGCCGCCCCATCCCCGCGGCTCGCCCGGGAAGGAGAGCAGGGAGGGCGGCACGCGGCGGGGCTGCTCTGGCAGCCTGCGCGGCGGCTGTGGCGGCGGCGGCGGTGGCGGCAAGCCCTGCGCGCTCCGGCGCCGCTTCCTCCTCGCCCTGCTTCTCCGGAGAGTTCCTCTGTGCAGCGCTGGCGCTCGCGGGGAGGCGCGGAGGGTAAGGGAGGGGACGGGCGGAGGGGAGCGAGGCAGGCGGGGAGGGCTGGAGAGGTTGGGTGCGCTTGTGCGTTTCACTTTCCCATTGTGAAAGTGGGATGCAACTGGCCCCCTTCCTCATCCTCTTCCTCCTCCGCCCTCCGCCTCCTGCCCGCCCGCCCGCCCTCCCTCCACGCCCATCTCCCCTCCCCTCTTGATTCGGTGTGATAGGGAGGAGGAAGGTCTCGTAATTTGGGTTACTGTGTAGGTGGCCTCTTTCATCTATTCATAACAAAGCTGAGCTGCCTGCTGTTGCCGCCGCGGCCGCCACCATCGCCCCTTGGCTCTCCCGGGGCTCCCGGGGCGCGCTAGCAGTACGCCGAGCGGGCTCCCGCGCGCGTCCGCCCGCGGGGCTGCTCCAACGCTCGGGTTTTGTTTATGAGAGCAGCCGGCGGGATGCGCCAGGCACCGGGGAGCGAGGACCCAGGGCGCGGAGGGTTTGCAGCTGAGGCCCAGGGCTCAGGCCACAGGGAGGCTGCAGGGCGGCTGACAGGTGTGGAGCGGCGGGAGGGAGGCCCTGGGTAGACGCGAGGGAGACGTGCACGAGCCGGAGGCTCAGGGGACGGATGCGTCCCTGCCACAGGGGTTGGGTTTCCCCCGGTCAGAGGAGCGAGGTGGGGGAAAGGCAGGCGCCGAGACTCCGGTTCTGGACAATCCCCGGGGCCAGAGCTCCCATATTTGAAAAGGTTCTCTGATTCCCTTGGCAACGGAGTCCCAGGCTCCCAGACCTGGCGCTTAGAAAGTTCTACTCACCATCTAGCCTTAATGTTCCCGGTTAACATTTATTGAGGACTTACTACGTGCCGGGTGCTGCTCCAGATTTACCCCATGGATTAAGACTCGTTTAATACCCTAATAACCCTTTTAATTAGTGACTGTTGCTATCATCATCCCCATTAGTAGTGAGAATGATCATGGGTGAGAGAATGGAACTCTCCTGGGCCCTACCGCTGGTTAACAGTAGAGGTAAGTTTCCAATTCCTGTCTAGCTTCAGGGCAACTTACAAATCTCGCTCTAGCCAGGTGCCACCTGTGGCCGATCCAATAAGGCTGCGAGATCATTTTCAGCAAGTGGGCCTGCAAAGTTCCCCAAGTTGAATGCTCCAACCTGCCCTCCCCAGCCCAGCCTTCTAATTTTAGAGCCAGGTACCCTTTATTCCCTAGAGGCTCAACCTCTGCCTCATCCTTTCCCACTTCTTTTCTTCCGGCCCTCTGAGGTCTCACCAACTCACCCCGGGGTGCCCCCAAAGCCGCCAAGAATTTCTGGAGCACAGTGAATTTCTGAATCATTGCACATGTGGGGGTAGGTTCATGATCTCTCAGAGGAAGCACAAACGCCTCCCAGCTTCCTGAGGCAGCTGATGGCACCAACAGTCTGGCAGGTGATGGGGGGGGGTTAATAGGAGGCTCCCCAGGACCTTGATGCATCTTTGCAAAAAGATCTCTGTCCCTTCCCTGGCTGCTTCCAGGCCACAGGGCCCAGGGAGAGTAACGGGATGCATCACCTTTCTTCCTTCCCTTCCTGGCTCCTCAACTCTAGATGGACTCTATTTTGGCGGGGGAGGGGGGGAATGGGGTAAATGGGCTTCCTCCGGATTCTGAACCCTCTTGAAGGAGCAGCTGCCGTAGGTTTCCAGCTTCTAAAATAGTGCTTCAAGTTCTCCCCGGTGCTGGTGGATGAGGCGGGAGAAGGAGCTTGGGGAGGCTGGAGGAACAGAGGGTGGGCTGAGGCAGGAAACAGAAGAGAAACAGAAGTTTCTGCCCTTGCCATGCAGTTAAAGGATCCCACCATCCCAGCGGTGGCTCTCGTATTCTGAATTCACAGTGGTCATCGTCCCATTCCTAATTTCCTTGTCTGAAATTGGATGACATTATCTCTGCCTGCCAGTGGGCAGGAAATACTTTGCCCTGAGCTGTGTGGCAGTGGCAGCTGGGGTACTGGGAAGGGGGACGAGTGAGGGAGAAAGCCTGGGACCCCAGGCTGATGTTAGGAGACTGTCCATAATGCACATCAGATACGCTCTCTGCTGCAAGATAATCAGGCCCCACTCCCCCATTCCCTGCCCACCTGAAATGTCTTAATCACTTTCCTGCCCTGCTGGAAACGGGAAAAGTAGTACCCAAGAAACACCTGCAGAAACTCACCGAAGGCCTTCCAGCATAGGAGCGGATTCCCATTGTGGACATGGTGACACTTTTCCCTGTGAATGATGAGGAACACAGCGATCATCGCTGCTGCCGCGAACCTGCCGCGGCATGGCTGTCACTGTGCTGAGAAGCAACAGTCCAATTTCATTCTGGAGATAGTTTTACTTCACTGGTAACCACGTAATTTCTCTAAGTCCTGCAGAGCCGCGACAATCAGGAGGAGACCATCTTGGGAGCTATTTGGATTAAACATACCCTATGGTTGGCATTTTGATCACCACTCAATTCATTGCTGCCTCATTCTGAGGAAGAAACATCTGAAAAATACTAGCAGCAAGGAGCATAAATGGCTCTGATGGCTACAGTTTCTCGCCATTCTAGAATCCGGGACGACAAGCCCCACTCCTGGAAGCACGCCTCCTTTTTTTCCTGTTGAATTGTCTGCAGGTGCCTATGGGGAAGGGAGTCAGAAGCTGTGCCTACTTTTTGGCATGAGAAAGGCAGGAGACTAGGGAGCATGTAAATATATTCTTTGCTGAGTCTACCCCATTTTGTACAAACATGTTTGCCCCTTTCCAATTTTCCTGTGTACTAAAGCTCCACCTGGAGGACATAATCTCACATTTGAAAAGCGTGGGAAATACGAACAACAGAAATCAGTGGGCATGTGGATTCTGTCTGGCTCAGCTCGCTTCCTCCCCGCCCCCCCCCCCCCGCCCCCTGGCCCCCAGCCGGGGGTGCGAGTTCCACTGGTGACACGGCTTCCCTCTCCCACGGACGGAACCCATGCTGGTGGGTGTCACTCGTTGCACATTTGGAACTCCTTGTCACACCACTGGCTGAAACCCAAAGAAAAAGAAGACGGTGCAAATTTATCCTCCAGACAGAGGCCCGCTACCACGGAAACAGGCAGATCAGACTGATTCGGAGCCGTTTTATTTGTAGCATTCACTAGATGGGAAAGTCTTCATAATGAGAAAGTCAGCTCCCCCAGGCAGCTCCGACAATCTGGGTTAGCCAGACCATCCACAATCAGACTCATTTCTGCTGGACAGGACTCTATAGATTCAGTGGTTTCCTGCTGAGGCTCGGGACATGAAGAACTGTTCGGCAGACAACTGGTCATAGTCACAAGACAGCGATCGTTGGTGATCTCAGTTTTCTTTCTGACTTTAAAGAAAAAAAAAAATCTGACAGTGATCTGTAGGATGACTGGGCTGGCAGAGATTGAAAGCACCGAAGATACCAGTTCCGGTGGCCAACGAATTCTCTGCCTCGTTCAAGGAGTTAGGACCCCTCCGGCAGCACTTGGGAACCCCGGTGGGTCAGATGGTACCAGTGCTGTCCTGCTAGGACTTCACACAGGCTGCTTCCTTCCCCACAGCCTTGCTCAAGTCTACATGCTCTTCTGCATCCAGGCCCTTATCAAAGCTCCCGGCCCCTTTCGGTGACTGACAGGAAAAAAGAAATGAGCCAGCCTCCTTTCTAGTCTGTTGATGAGTAGATAGTTGAAAGCAGATAAGATGGAGAGCCATTTAATAAGTTTGAATTGATGCTGAGAGACGAGTTGAATGCAATTCGATCAACTTGAAAAGTCAGTCAAATGCAGCGCAGTTAAGATGTGGCTAAAAGAACATAATGCTTCGTCTTCTTGCCCACCCAACATGGCCCCAGATGACTGTTGAGCGTTCTTATGCTTGGTGATACTGCCCCATGCCTTTGGTCGAAGCAATGAAGGCCGAGGGCTGTTCCTTCCGTAGGGAGGATACGATTTACCCCAAGCATTACTTTCGTCCTCTTTCCTCTGTCCTGGCTTCATAGCTCATGGTCGTTCAGCAGCAGAGTTACAATTGTAGATGGGAGAATGGGTTGGAGGTACAACAAAACAATTCTTGACTCAAGGTCCAAAGACTTCCTTTAAGTTAGATAAGAGCTTTGGGGACCAATGAGTTGTTTCCTAGAGAGGGGATGTCAACTGTTAGTTGTTTTTGCTTTTTTAAAAGATTTTGTTTATTTATTTGACAGAGAGAGATCACAAGTAGGCAGAGAGGCAGGCAGAGAGAAAGGAGGAAGCAGCCTCCCTGCCAAGCAGAGAGCCAGATGCAGGGCTCAATCTCAGAACCCTGGGATCATGACCCGAGCTGAAGGCAGAGGCTTTAACCCACTGAGCCACCCAGGCGCCCCAACTGTTGGTTGTTTTTAAGAGCCTGGTTCTAGGACATCATCTAGACCCCTAGTGCCTCTCTTCTCAAGTAATACACTCAGTGTCATGAAGTTTCTCTTGAGCCCTTTGTCCAAAACATTCACCAAAACCATCAGTGGTTATAAGTCTGAGACCCTTGCTGGTTGAGAGCAAAATATGGTAAATCATTAGTGTTTTTCCAGACCAGCTGGGGGTCACTCTGCATGAAGTACACAAAATCAATGGTTAATTATTTCTTCCGATTTGGGGAATCTCTGTCACTTGCTGAGTAGTTTTCTTGGTCACAAGGCTTTGTCTAAGTTTCACAAGACTCAAGTCTGCCCTGATCATATTTTTCTTGCCGTTCTTTTGAAATATGGAGCCAAGAGGGCATCAAGGACTAGACACAAAATGCGGATCCCCCTTTAACATGATGTGCTTTCCTGTGTCTCTGTTCTGCTGCCCCAATTCCGAGGCTCCCTGCCACCATAATCCTAGACTCCGAATCCTTTGATAACTGGCAGCTTGGCACAAACCCATTCAAAGAGAAGAGCTGCCAGAAACAGGCCGTCATATTAATAATAACTCAAACTCTTGAAATGAATAGCAGAAGATAAGATAAACACACAGATAACTTCACAGTCACTCATACTTCCATTTCCTTGAGATCTTGACATGGGGAGAAGCTCTGAACTGACAGTGAAGTTTCTGGACTTGGCGGTGAGCAGCCAGCTGCTCGCCCCTGCAACTGGTATCCCTTCTGATTCTTGTGCCCTTGCCACTCCCTAGAAAATACTTCTACCAAGGTGGGCTAGAAGCAACTGGCATCAGCTTTGAGCACGAGTCATGACTGTCAGGAAGCTCAGTGTTTGGTCCCGTGGTAAGGACGCCCGCACCTGTCCCCCGTGTGAGGAAGGCACTGGGAGCATGGAGGTCCAAACAGCTTCTCCTGGACCCTGGCAGCCTGCAGATCCCATGGGAGACCAAGCTCCCCCCCCCCCCGCCTTCTGCACACTTCCTAATGCTTCCCATTTCTGTGTTCTTCCCCTTCTGTGCTGGATATCCTCCATTTCTCTCCACATCCCATTTCCCCACTGTCCCCCATCCTGCTTCATGCCCAGGGGTTTGACATTCATGGACATCTCCCTTGCCTCTTGGCTTCTGGTTGGATTCAGCCAGTGGAAGGTGCCAGCAGGAGATCCAGAGGTAGATGGCTAGACGGCTAGGGGCGACTTCCAGATAGTTCTCCCAGTTCCTTCCCTGCTACTCTGCTCATGGGCTGTGGCTGTGCCCTTTGAAAACCACAGATCCTGTGAGCAGCCTTCTCTGGCTTACAGAGGAACCTCAGGCCTGTGGCAGCCAGTCCCTCCCTCTGTCACAGCCCTGCGAGCACGTCTGCCACGGGCCCTTCCTTAATGTATCCCTTTGCATGCGTCCCCTGCTTCCTGTCAGAACCATAGGGCCACCTCCCTCCAAACATGGATAGAGAAGTGACTTAGTGTCATGTCTAAACCCAGATGTTCTGTTTGTCCATCGATGGGAAGCATGAGAGACCGTCAGGCTCCTGGAACTCCTAGTCTTTCCAAATGTTTGGTTCTCCCCAAATCTGGCAAAAGAAAAGCTCTACTTTTCTTCTGTTGGCACAGACTTTCCTACACTCCGTTCACCCTGGTGATGCAGAGACACGGAAACTCGACTGGTAGGATTATATTTTTTCCAGCTAAATCATAAAACTGAAAGCTTTCCCTTAAAACCAGGAACTATTGGGAGCTAAGGGTTCAGAAGGTGACGTGGGGACAGGGGTAGTTATGATCTCTAAAACACTGCTGAACGTTTGAAGTATATTTTCAAATAAGACACAAAACTGAACATACTGCTTTTTCCTTTTTAGACATTTCTCCTTAAGAGTGAGCTTCAGCCGTCCCTTCAATTCAGTCGAGAAATTCCATTTTTATTCATTATTACTGACACAGGATTATTAAGAGATTGCCAAATTCCCTCATCTCCAGACCTTGGCCCATCCACCCCCCACTAACCTTTAAAGATAAATTGGTTATTCTTGGCTCCCTCATGGCTCAAGGACAGGTGACCCACACAGCTCTCTGTGGAGTCGAAATAGAAATCATCTTGAGTTCTAAAGACGGTACTTTTTTTGAGGGTACTTTATTTTTACCCTGCTATGATTTTTGTGCTTTAATCATCTGAACCCGCCAATTTGAAACCCAACTCCCCTCGTTTATTGGGCATTCTTAATGGCGATTAAATATTTACACTGTCAGAGGCCTTTTCCCTACCACCATGAAAGCTGCACTTTGGAACATTCAGGAGCTTTAATTGTCAAAAAAGGCACACTTGCATTCATAGTCAAAATAATCAAAGATGCCTTTGTCAGTCTCTTTGATTGGGGGTATAGGAGAAAAGTTGGGGACAGGGGAGGTGTGTGATCCCAGCACGTTGGCTTTCTTGCTGAGCGAGGACCAAAGACAGATGTTCTGAGCCCAATTAGCAGAATCAGGCTAGATCAAGACCCCCCTTGTGGCTATAGGATCCCAGGAAGCCCACCCACTAGGACTGAAATGCAGCCTGCCCCTTCTGCTCACCACAACCTGCTCTCTGGCATGGGGTTGGGCATGTCCAAAGGAAGAGATGATTTTTCTACATATAGACTCTGTAGGCCAGCTGTGGCCCTAGTCAGGCCTAGGTTCCAGACCCAGAGCCATTGCTCAATGATGATGCAAACTTGGGCTCTCTGAGCTTCTATCTCCTGGGGTTTCCAAGCAGGTTAAATGAGATAATATGTACAATTTAGTATAATGTCTGGCACACAGGAAATGCTCAATAAATAAAACATCATCATTATTATTACTGTTATTAGATACCAGGGGGCCCTAGGGCTATGTTAGCCCATTGTAGGAGTTTGCTAGGACTGCCAAAACCAAACACCACACATGGCATGGCTGTTACAACAAGAATCTATTTTCTCCCAGTTCTGGGGCCTCCGAGTCTGAGACCAAGGTGTCAGCCCAATTGTTTCCTCGGAGGCCTCTCTCTTTGGCTCATAGATGGCCTTTCTTATCCCCGTACCTTCACATATGGTCTTCCATCTGTACACAACTGTGTCCAAATCACCTCTTCTTCTACGGGCATCAGTCCCATGGGATTGGGACCCACCCTGACCGAATTCATTTTACTTCTTCAAAGACCCCATCTCCACATACAGTCACATTTTGAGATACTGGGGGTTAGGACTTCCACATATGAAGAGGGGAGGGGAGAGACCCAAGGTAGCCCACAATACCCATTTCAAATCCTATTCTTAGGAAGAAATTTTTATTTATTTATTTATTTATTTATTTTTAAATTTGTCAGAGAGAGGGAGAGAGAGCGAGCGAATATAGGCAGACAGTGGCAGGCAGAGGCAGAGGGAGAAGCAGGCTCCCCGCCCAGCAAGGAGCCCAATGTGGGACTCGATCCCAAGACACCGGGATCATGACCTGAGCCGAAGGCAGCCGCTTAACCAACTGAGCCACCCAGGCGTCCCTTAGGAAGGAATTTTAACTAGCGTTTCTGGGGCACATGCCCAGTCCTAAGCATATTACTTGGGTTTGACCAGCACTTAGGACGTCCTGTCACCTTTTGGCTCTTACCATCACTATTATCAAAAACAACGAGTAGTTACTCAAGGACTCCCATTTACAGGGCTTTATGGTAAGAGCTTGGGATATACTAGGTACTGACTTTCATTCTTAGCAGTGGGATATTCTTGAAACCAGCCAAGCCCTTTCACGCCCCCATGTTCTTGCATATGCTATAGGTTTTACCCAACATATCCTTCCCCTCTTTTCCACCTTGCAAACTCCTATTCATTCATCAAGGTGTAGTTTAAAAGCCACTTTCTCCTGGCAGTGTTTCTTGAAAATATACTAGAAGCTCTCTATTGGACTATGAGCTCCTTAAAAGATTAAATTAAAAGAGAAATCAAGTTCTCATTCATCTTTGTGCCTCCGGGAATGAGCACAGGGCCTGGCGGATAGTAAAGGTTCATTCATTTATTCCAGAATGATAATGAGTATCTCTTGCTTGTCAGGCTCCATTCTAGTACCGTACTCAAACTTGCCTGTTGAATTTGTTTAACTGAACTGATTCCTCCAGTTGGTTACAAATTCCCTCCTCTGACCTTGAATAGCGCCTTATTTGCCAGTCTGTGATAGCCTTTACATCTTACAGCTTCCATTACACACTGTACATTAATTGTGTATCTATCCTTCATTTGATTGTTCCTTGAGGTCAGGGGATGGTGTCTCAGGCAGTTTCTCTCCATGACTTCTTGCAGGCTTCAAACTTTTTGTTCACTTACCTTCTCATTTCTTTAACAGATACTTTCTGAGAACCTACCGTGCACTAAATGCATGCTGAGAGCTGGGGATGTGGCCGTGAGCTAGACTGACTGTTCTATCTCTATGCTGCTTACTGTGCCTCATATAGACTCAATGTTCAAGAAACATTGGTTGAATTGTACTCTAAAGACCAAGTTCCTTAGGGACAGGGGTCATTCTTCGGGGGTACCCACAGCCCCAAATACAATGACTCCACCCGGCAAATGCACAATACATATGTATCAATTTTTGAACTGATTATCTCTGTTAGAGACAGTGAAGACAGAAGGAGAAAAGCAATATCCCACAAAAACATTGTTGACAAAATGGAGGAAAAAAACCCACTGACTCCAAGTCTGAGCATTGCATTTGATTATTTGTTAATTTACAGCACCTTTCAAACTTTGTCTGAAAATGGTTTTGTGTTGAAAAGGGAAGAGTCTTATACTGTAATTATGTTAGACAAGCTTATAATAATTATAATAATTATCAACTGAGTGCCAATAATACTTTAAGAATTCCACTGAGCATTAAGATCACACTAGTGTCTAACAGGTATTTAAAATTAAGCTCTTTCAAACTGATTCAACATTTTCTATTTTTTGATAGGCAAAGATTCTAACAAATAAAAACCCTCCTTTAGAAATGTCTTCTTACAAGAAAAACTTTCATCTAAGATGGTTAGTGGATCCCCTCTAAATCCAGTAAGAATTTAAACAATTGATTTTCTTGAACATACCTTGAATGATATTCTCTCATCTGTTGGAAAAATATGACAACATGTTAGATCTCTGAACCCTGTCGGGGACACACCCATCAACAGGCAAGCAAGTTTTCACGGGGATGTCATTCATTCCTTACACACCGAGCCAGCTTTTGACGTGCACGACGGTTCCCCCTAGTGGATGTAAACGGTACTTGAAAAAATGAAGACTGGTTCATCAGTACCTGAGCAGAGCTGTTGGGAACTACGGTTTCCAGCTTCCATTCTTTCCTAGCATCTGTTCTCCAAAAGTGGAAGTATGTCACCGATTAATAAAGGTTTGATTAGACCTCCTCTTTCACTGTGGCATCTGCAGTAATTAAGGTGCATGCCTGCAGGCTTGCAAATGCAGCATGAAATTACTGTCAGCCCTAGAACAGAGCAATGAAATGAACATTCTTCAAAACAACGCCGCCTGATTTTCATAAGACACTCCCCAAATCACATCTTCAACTGTAACTATTCTGGCCCGGATTGATATGGAACCTCCATCCAAAGCATGAAAAAAGTCAGCTCTTTCCAGAATATCTGGTAATAATGACAGTGTCAGTGGTGATCAGCCACTTTTTAAAAAATGTGCTTTTGTATATTTTCCAAATCTGATTTCTGGGTGTTAGTCTTTGTTATGTCTTTTGACAAATCCCTGCTACTTATCATGGGGAGTGTTTGTAAATTCAGTCTATACATGCTTGTTGATTACAGGCATAGCGCTAGGTACCAGAGGATGGGTGGAAGGAGGAAACAGATATGAGGAAGACACAGGTCTTGGTCTTTGTAATGCTGAGAATCTACTCTGTACATGTCAATTTTCTGTCTCCTTTACTGGTTCCTCTTCTTCTACCTACCTCTTTAAGTGCTGGTGTGGAAGGAATCGTGGTAACTGTACTTATCTGCCCAGAAAGCTTCACCACCCCCTTTGGCTGCTAATGGAACTGGCCTCTATGTCCCACCCCCAGGCAGATGTGGGCACATGACCCAGTCTGGCCCATCCAAGTGCTCCATATCTGTCAATTGTGTCTGGTCTAAGCATAGGTCATGTCATCCAAGCAAAACCAATCAGAGTTCTTTCTAGAGATCATTGTATGGATGGTGGGAGGAAAAATGCCTCTTACTGAAGTGGCTAATCTGGGGCTACCAGTGACTTTGTTCTCTGCCCAATAGAAAAGTCCTGTCTGCAATAGCAGACAATGAGGCCAACACTCCGAGAGAAGCAGAGACAAAGAGAATCACTGAGAGAGAGAGAGAGAGAGAGAGAGAGAGAGAGAGACTGAGGCCCACTAGGACTGGCCCTTTGACTAGCTGGTTAGGGCTTTTATCACCAGCTCTGTCTTTGGCACTCTCCTGTCACTGCTCTTCTCTCCCTGGTCAATATCACCAATGCTCATGGGCTTCTGCTATTACTTAGAAAGACACAAATTCTAAAATCTCTATACTAGTGTGATTTCTTGAGTGTTAGATCCATGTGTCTAAGGGTCATCTGGTCATCTCTCTTGACACTCCACATGCATCTCAAACCAGCTTTCTTCTACACACCCCCTACCATATTCCCAATATTGACGATACCATTGTCCACTCATGTTCTCAGTCCAAAAGCTGGAAAGTTATCTTGGACACCTCCCTCCCTCTTTATATCTAACCAGCTAGCAAGTCCATTGATTTTTATCTCCATAAGATTTCTCATATCCCAGATCCCTTCTGTGTTCTCATGTCTACTCCCTAATTTGGTCTGTCCTCATTTCAGACCTGGGCTGTTTTAGGTGAGATCAATATTCCCGGTCTCAGCCTCCCTGTCCACCCCTCCTATTATCCACTGCCCTCTCATTTTCTTCCAAAATGGCAAGTTTATCAGACTACTACTTTTTAAAAATCCTTCAATGACTCATCATTGTTTTATAGTCTTTTTTAAAAAAGATTTTATTTATTATTTGACAGCCAGAGATCACAAGTATGCAGAGAGGCAGGCAGAGGGGGAGAGAGGGAAGCAGGCTCCCTGATGAGCAGAAAGCCCAATGCGGGGCTCAATCCCAGGACTCTGGGATCATGACCTGAGCCAAAGGCAGAGGCTTAACCCACTGAGCGACCCAGGTGCCCGTTTTATAGTCTTTTTTATGTCATGGCCCCGTCAGGCTCCACTCTGCCTTGCCCCACCCACCCTCCCAGACCTACACAAGGCCACTTGCTGCTGGAGGTAACTGGACTAGGGGCTTTGGCTGCTAGGCTCCGCCCAGCAGGCCCAGGGACTGAGAGAATAGGTTTGTATCTCAACACACCAGATAATGTAGAACCATTATACGGTTCTACAGATGATGTTTAGAAATTACAGCTTCCACTTCTTAGCTTGATATACAAGGTCCCTGCCTGCCTATCTTTGGAATATTATGTTGCTATTCCTTCACAGACACATGTAACCACACCCTGGGCTGAACTTATTGGAGAGTAATCGTGCAGGGCCAGTGAACCTGAACTCTGAGGCATTTGTCAGTATGCGTTGATATGCCTGGGGCTGTGTTGCTTTGTTCTGTCTAAAGGAGGAGGTTGATGCTAGGCTTCTGTGGAAAGACACAAAGAAAAGTAGACATTCCCCAACAGAGAGCAGGGGTAGGCGGGAGCTGGAAGGTGTGCTTTGACCAAGGCTTATGATATTCAAGGCATTCATACATCATGGGGTCAGTGACATACTGAACACAGAGGCAGAGAGTAGGGCTTCCTTCCTGCCTTTGCACAGAACACTACTTCAGCACGGGGCAGGGTGGAGGGGTTGGTGATACAGAGTAGCAAGGAGGAAGCCACTTCTCAAAGATGTTTGGCTGTGGTCTCCCTACAATGACTGGTGAGACTGAAAAAGGAAGGAGTTGAGTCCTGGAGCTATGCAGGTGGGGGATAATCAGCCAATAAAACTCAGGAGTATTAGTCATGCGATCTCATTGTTCCCCATCAGGGAGACCCGTGAAACGTAGCTAAGGGGAGCTGTATAAATCAGTTATGATGTGTTTCGGGGGAAATAAATCTAGCTACTTGTAGCATAGACAAATAGGGGTTAAATTTTTGTACACAAGGAGCCCAGTTGACAGTATTGGTTGCTATTCAGTGTTAAAATCAAAGAACCCCTAAGCTCTTATTATCTTTTTGCTCTCACAAGACAGCTGCCATGTTTGCAAATGTCAAGCCAAGAGGGGGAAAGCCAGCTTTCTCCCAGCATGACTTTGTCTTTTTAAATCCAAAGCAAGGACCTGAGTTGACTTCCCCTTATTTCTCATTGACCAGAATGTGATCACATGCCTGCTTGAGACCAGTCACTGGCAAAGTAGAAAGGAATGGCCATGATTGGTTCCTGACTGGCTCAGAAGCCTGGATGAGAGGGTAGGGGGTGAGGAGCTTACTTCCCTTGAGGTCATTCCAGATCATTCCAGATACAAAACTAAAGTTCCAGTACCAGGGAGGAAGGATGGAAGGGGAGGAAATGGGTGATGGGTAGGTAAAGAATGATGTGTGTTCCTCTAGTAAGCAAAGATGTGTGGTTCCCCGTTTCAGGAAGGTCTCCAGCCCCCTCTTCCTAGAAGCTAAGTCTTACTCACGGGATTCCCAAGTCTAGCACCTTCTCTGACTTTCATTCTCCAGAACTCACCACTCCCCCCTTGGTACCACCAACACTACCAGGTTCCCACCCTTGACTCTGCCATCATTACACTCCGTTGCAATGGCGTGTCCCAATGGTCGTAGCATTCTTGGAGGAAGTCGTTAGATCGCATTCATCTTTGTCTCTAATGTCTAGC
>ML105751.1:53032-63316 GCA_003697995.1 Taxidea taxus jeffersonii | reverse complement strand
TTTCTGCTCTGATCTTTATTATTTCTCTTCTCCTTCTGGGTTTAGGTTTTCTTTGCTGTTGTTTCTCCAGCTCCTTTAGGTATAGGGTTAGGTTGGGTATTTGAGACCTTTCTTGTTTCTTGAGAAAGTCTTGTATCACTATTTACTTTCCTCTCAGGACCGTCTTTGTTGTGTCCCAAAGATTTTGAGCAGTAGTGTTTTCATTTTCATTTGTTTCCATGAATTTTTTCAATTCTTCAATTTCCTGGTTGACCCATTCATTCTTAGTAGGATGCTTTTTAGTTTCCATGTATTTGAGTTCCTTCCAACTTTCCTCTTGTGGTTGAATTCTAGTTTCAAAGCACTTGGTCTGAAAATATGCAGGGAATGACCCCAATCTTTTGATACCACTTGAGACCTGATTTGTGACCCAAGATGTAACCTATTCTGGAGAATGTTCCACGTGCACTAGAGAAGAATGTGTATTCTGTTGCTTTGGGATGGAATGTTCTGAATATATCTGTGATGTCCATCTGGTCCAGTGTGTCATTTAAAGCCTTTATTTCCTTGTTGATCTTTTGCTTAGATGATCTGTCCATTTCAGTGAGGAGGGTGTTAAAGTCCCATACTATTTTTGTATTATTGTCAATGTGTTTCTTTGATTTTGTTATTAATTGGTTTATATAATTGACTGCTCCCATGTTAGGGGCATAGATATTTAAAATGGCTAGATCTTCTTTTTGGACAGACCTTTAAAGTATGATATAGTGTCCTTCTTCATCTCTTATTATAGTCTTTGGCTTAAAATCTAATTTATCTGATATAAGGATTGCCATGCCAGCTTACTTTTATGTCCTGATATATGGTAAATTGTTTTGGTAAATAGTAAATTGTTTTCCACCCCCTCACTTTAAATGTGGAGGTTTCTTTGGGTCTAAAATGAGTCTTTTGCAGACAGCATATTTATGGGTTTTGTTTTTTTATCCATTCTGATACCTTGTGTCTTTTGGTTGGAGCATTTTCCCCATTTACTTTCAGGGTAACTATTAAAAGATATGACTTTAGGGGCACCTGGGTGGCTCAGTGGGTTAAAGCCTCTGCCTTCGGCTCAGGTCATGATCTCAGGGTCCTGGGATCGAGCCCCGCATCGGGCTCTCTGCTCAGCGGGGAGCCTGCTTCGCTTCCTCTCTTCTCTGCCTGCCTCTCTGCCTACTTGTGATCTCTGTCTGTCAAATAAATAAATTAAATCTTTAAAAAAAAAAAAAAGATATGACTTTAGTGCTATTGTATTGCCTGTAAGGTGACTGTTACTGTATATTGTCTCTGTTCCTTTCTGGTCTGTTACTTTTAGGCTCTCTTTTTGCTTAGAGGACCACTTTCAGTATTTCCTGTAGGGCTGGTTTTGTGTTTGTAAATTCTTTTAGTTTTTGTTTGTGTTGGAAGCTTTTTATCTCTCCTTCTATTTTCAATGACAGCCTAGCTAGATATAGTATTCTTGGCTGCATATTTTTCTCGTTTAGTGCTCTGAATATATCATACCAGTCCTTTCTGGCCTGCCAGGTCTCTGTGGATAGGTCTGCTGTCTTATGACACTTCTCTTAATTCCAGTTACAATTTTACCATTATTGTTTCAAGACTTTTTTTTTCATATTATGACTTGATGGTTTCTAGAATTACCAGGTAGGCACATTTTCATTGTTCATTGCATTTCACTGTGTATTTTTAGAACATCTAAGCAGTGTCTTTGGACCTCCAACTAGTGTGGCAAAAGAGAACATAACCTCTGTCCCCTGCCTTAATATTGACAATTAATATCACAACAGGGCTGTTCTCCTGAAGTAAGTGATACTGTACTGACTACTGAGACCAGCGGGAATCAGGAGGAGGAATGGAGGAAGAAGCAAGTAAAATGAGAATATCAGGGGGCACCTGGATGGCTCAGTTGGTTAAGCAACTGCCTTCGACTCAGGTTATGATCCTGGAGTCCCAGGATTGAGTCCCGCATTGGGCTCCCAGCTCTGCCGGGAGTCTGCTTCTCCCTCTGACCTTCTCCAGTCTCATGTTCTCTCTCTGTCTCTCTCTCTCTTAAATAAGTAAATGAATTATTTTTTTTTTAAATGAGACTATCAGATTGGCTGGGATCACATCTTACAGATGAGTAAGGGTTACCCTGGCCCACCTTTTAATATTTTTTGGGTTTAATTGGGAAGAAAAATAATAATGCTAATTAACATTTGTATGATGTTTTAGTTTACAAAATGCTTCCACATGCATATCCCATTTGATCATGGATTGCAGCAGTCCCATGAACTAATGTAATTATCCCCATTTTAGAGGCATTGATGCTGAAAGTCAGGCCCACCTGGTATATGAGAGAAGCAGGAGAGCTAGGTTGAAACCACTACTATCAGTTTAAGGCAGAGGAAAAGCAAGATGGGAATTGAGAGGGGTATATGTATCAAGAGACTTTTTTAGGGGCGCTGGGTGGCTCAGCGGGTTAAAGCCTCTGCCTTCTGCTCAGGTCATGATCTCAGGGTCCTGGGATCGAGCCCTGCATATGGCTCTCTGCTCAGCAGGGAGCCTGCTTCCCCTCTCTCTCTCTCTGCCTGCCTCTCTGTCTACTTGTGATCTCTCTCTGTCAAGTAAATAAATAAAGTCGTTTTTAAAAAAAAGAGAGAGAGAGACTTTTTAAACTCAATTTCAGTAGCAAAATCTTGAGGAAGAGCAGTGTGATATAAATGCAAGCTGTGTGCTGCTGCTTTCCTGAGCACCTTTTGTACCCTGGCTCCTTTAATCCTCACACTGACCCCCTGAAATAGCAGCTCTTGTCATTCCCCAGTTTACAGGGGAGGAAACAGAGGTACAGAGAGTTTCATAGGTTTGCCAGGGTCCCAGAGACAGCCAGCAGCAGGGCTGGGGTTCTGTGTGTGGCCCCAGAGTCTATGTTGTTTACCACTCCAATCTGCAGAGGAACAGGAGACAAGGTTGGAGCTATGACGAGCATGTGAATTCCAATATGGCGGCTAGGCTACTAACCACATGTGGCTATTCAAATTTAAATTCATTAATACTAAAAGAGATTTCATATTTGGCTTCTAAGTCACAGTAGCCACATGTCACATGCTTGGGAACCATAAGTGGCAAGTGGCTGCAATATTGGATAGCACAGATGGAAGACATTACATGTACATCACTGAAGAAAGTTCTGTTGGATAGCTCTAGCCTAGATATAGTTATTCTTTCTCTCTAAATCATTTTTCCATTTCTTATTGGGTCTTATAAAGCTAAAACTAAAGAGAGAGAGGGAACATAGCTTCTAGAATGGGGCACTGACATATTGAGTATAGATCATTTAGAAAACTCAAGGGATTCTAGCTATCCTGGAAAGAGCATAAAGCTAACATAAAAATGAGTGGAGAAAGGCAGCCAAGGACTTTGTTATTGGTACTATGGGAGTGGTGTTTCTTACCTTGGGTCAAGTTCAGTTTTTGGTCTGAATGTAACATTAGCAAGTCTACCACTAGAGTAAAACTAAGTGCTGGGCACTCCCCATTGTCAGTGTGAAACTCGAACTAATTTAACCTCTTAGGAAGGCACTATTATTACCTCCACTTTGCAGATGAAAAAGCTGAGGGTTTGGGCAATCAAGTATCTTGCCCAAGATCACAGACAGAATCTGATTCAAATCTAGGATGCCTAGAAACAACCACCGCCCCGCCCCCCACCATCTGCTGCAGCCTCTTGACATCACAACACCACAATGTTATTATCCTGTCTCAAGGCACCGCTACACAGTCTGAATACTCAGAAGCACTAAAAGTTTCTAGAAGAGCAGTCAGCAGTGTCCCAAAGTGCATGCCGTGTTGTCCTTCCCATCATAATGGTGATTGGAAAAGGGTCAGCTTATAAACCGGGGCAAGAGAATTGGGCAGGGGTGGAAAAGCCCCCAGCAGAGCAGGGCCTGGTGCCTTGCAAGCTGCTGGCACTCGGCCAGGAAGTCCACTTATTCGCCGTGCACATGCTCACACAGGCCCGGTCCCCTGCAAATGACCCAGTGCTGCTGGCCTTCAGGACACAAATGGCTTCTGACAAGGCTGCTGTGAAGTGAAAGCTCTCTGGAACATCAGGCTGGACTTCTGTGATTTCTCCGGGATTTCATCCAAGCTAACTTTTTAATAAACCAAAGCTTTTAGGCTTGTTCCAGGCTAACCTGAGCTCTACCTGAAATGTTTTTTTCCTGCCTTGTCTCCTGGTAACAACTTAAACCAGGTGTAGATCATTTCCATCCATCTATTGACATGTAAGAATCCTATCTCAAGAGTTGTTCTCAAACTACCCTGAACAATATTAGGCAGTAAAACAAATGTTAAACACCCAGTCTTTGCTCATAGGAAGCTCAATATAGATGAGACCTCACAATAGGCATTGTAGACCTTGGAGTTGAGTGTTTACTCAGAGGGCAACCTTGAGATAAGCACCAGCCAGTTTTGCCAGGAGGAAGTCGGGGGATGTCATCAAGGCCATTACCGTCCTGGAAATCATCCACTAGATGAGGCAAGGCAGACCTTGGATTTTATTCACTTCGGTGACTTGGTAGATTGGATCTTAGTTCTGTATGTATTTGATCTTCACTTCACCAAGCCATGTGCTCACTGCAATCATGAGCCAGCAGTCCGATATTTGTGTGGGTGTACAAGACAACTATCCCGCCATCCTCTTTCTCCTAATTCTTTGCTGATATTTCCTTTCTCCTCCTTTGCCCCGTATTTCTTTAGAGAAAAGGCCTTGTGTAGAACCACTGAATAAACTCAACACACTTCCCACCACCTGTCTAGGATCTGCTTTGTCACGACAGCAAGCTTTCCCCCAGCCCAGGTTAGTTTCCTTCCCCTGATCCGGAATGCCACCAGCTCTTCCACACTGCCTCCTAGCTGTCTCCCAATTGATCCACACAAGTCAACTTCCGAATGATCTAAGCAAACAGAAGAAAGTATGTTCGGCCCAAATACATAGCCCTGCATTCCCTCCAGAGATGAATAGCTCACTCCTGATCCAGTCATGGCTGTGACTGCAGAACGCTACTATCAGGGCAGAAAATTCAACACTGATAGGTTTTAAAATATATCCTTACCTGAAAGAAGCCTTTCGGGAATTTCTTAGCATGAGCTGGTTCTCATGGATTCGTTATAAGAAAAACAATAGGGAAAATCAGATCCCTGGTCTCTAATCAGCACTTTTCTAAGCTAACCGCTGCCTCATCACATGCTGTCACACTGCTTTCCGGTCCCACCTCACCTACTCCTGAGGTCAAGGGGAAGGCAGCAGGCTTCCTTGGGGGTGGTTGTGCTTGGATGTCCTAGGACATTAGGGTCTTGTGTTTCTTCTGACTGAATGCTTGATTTTGAGAAAGTGCTGTCTGATTCCTTGCCTTGCTCTCACTGAATAAGAGGATGAAAATCTTTGGAGCTGGCTTTCCTCTTGGAGAAAATTAGTGTCATCTTCCAGAGCAAATGTGCTTCTGAATTTTGCTGCTAAAAGGATGGAACTCCATTACCCTCATGGTATCGTGATGCGGTTTGCAATCAGATCAAGATCGCAAATGCTCATTACCTGATTGCTTCTGGGATGGGAATTGCCACCAAGAGCAAGTATTAGCTTAAAAGCTTTTAATGAAAATTCTAGGGTTACAGTGTCATTTCCAGCTCTGTGGGACTCCATTACAAAGAAGAGAATCGAAGATGAGGTGGGTTGTGTAGACACTTGGTGTTCCCCCTGGGGAAACAAGAATACAAAATTGACCTTGTTCATCCTTGCGTTTAAGGGCATTGTGCACGTGCTGCTCTAATTGCTTTAGGCATTCATAAGCCCCTGCCTCTAAAGGGCATGTGCGGCTGTACCCTTGGCATCCGTGCACGAGGCACAGCACACATACCCACAGGCTTAAGAAAACACAGAACTGATACTACATGGACTAGTTTTGTTTTGTTTTTCTGTGGGAAAGTATTTGGCTGAATCAATTCAACAGTACATTCACACCATGCCTTCTGAGGTGTCTGTACAGTGTTTCCCAGGTGCAGTTTTTTGAAAATAGTACTTGGCAAAGGATTCCCTTGGCAGGGGGCGGGGGGCAGTCACTCCTGTCAGCCTGTCTTAGTAAAGTTAGGTTGCCATTAAAAAGCAAAACAAAACAAAAAACAGAGTGCCTTACACAACAGGATTGGATTTCTCACAATCCTGGAGGCTGGAAAGTCAAGATCAAGGTATCTGCAGATTAAGGTATTGGTGAAAGCTTTCTTCCTGCCTTCTCACTGTGTCCTCACGTGGCAGACAGAGAGACAGAGAGAGGGAGGGTTCTGGGATCTCTTACAAGAGAATCCCATCATGGGGACTTTACCCTCATGACCTTATCTAAACCTAATCACCTCTCTCTAAAGGCCCCACCTCCAAATACCATCACACTGGGGGCAGAGTTTCAGGAGATGAATCAGGGTTGTCCATAGCACATTTTGTCCATAGCACAGCTTAAATGGTACCTGTGTGAAGGCCTTCCACTCTTTCCTTGAACAGATGTCCTTTGGGAGCCTGCTCTGCACAAAGGGGGCTAAGAGCAGTATACACCCTGTCCCTGTCCCCATGCAGCTCAGGCCTTCATTTTTTAAATTCCAGAAATATTTAAATAAAAATGGTTATATGAAACATGAAGGCAGGTACATACCCAGGCCAGGGTAGGCTTCCCAGAGGAAGTGACTTTGGAGCTGACAGCTATGGGCTGGTTGAGTTAGAGGGACAGGTAAGGGAAGAGAGCTTTCCCATCTAAAGAAATAGCAGGAGCAGAAACCCCCAAGTGGGAGAAGGAACTGAAACACACAGGCTAGAGGATCTCAGGACAATAGATGGAGGACTGTTGTCCTTCCATCTAGGTGAAAAAACACGTGTCATGTGAGAACTTCCCCAAGTGAAGCTTTTTACCCAGAAAGGGGGCTTTCTGGTGGGGTTAGTCATCAGATAAGAGAGCGGCATGACTCTGGGTTGTGATCAGGGTTGGATGGCCTTCTCTGGGTAGGGGTGGGGGTTGGGGGGAGCTAGGCAGCCTGGGGGACCCAGGTCTGGCGAGTGATCCTGGCATCCTTACATCTCAGCCCTGGCCGATTTCCAACTTAATGCCTTCCAAAGAACCATGTTCATGATTCATGAAATCTTTTTTTTTTTAAGTGAAAAAAAGAAATGTGTCCTCAAGATAGAACATTTCAGCAGCAATCCCAGGAAAGTAGAAGTAAGTACAGTAAAATAAAACTGAAATCCTTTAACCAGTTCTGCTTTGTGCTAAATGACCTGTTTCTGACAGATAGCCATTACTTAAAGGAAACTTCTGGCCCATCCACTTTGCTTTAGATGCTTTCTGAGCAGGTCCGTAGTCCTCTCTTCTGCCACTTCAGTTTTAGAACACCAAACTGTCTTCTCTAAAAACATACGCTTAAAATTTGCAAACTTGTGTCCTGCAGACTCTCTGGAATATGGTTAGAAACTGAAATCGCTTGCCCGTGAAGATGCATAATATAATTGTATCTGGTGACCCTCCCCCCATTTAATGACATGGATTGATGTATCACTTCCTTTCACTGCTGCCTTTTTCTTTTTTCTATTTTATTTCTTCTTAAATAATGGACACAATTTTGCCCTCAGAATCATGTTTCGTCACATTCTCTGAGTTCCTAACACACAATTGAGACTCAGAGAAGAAATGACACCATCCATCATCTTCTCATGGGCTGGTTCTGTGATTGAATTCTTATCTGGAAGGTTAGTGTCCTCCTGGACCACCCAGTAGGAATCAGCTTCTCCAAAAGCCCCAGAGAGCTTCCTGAGAAGGAGGTGAATCTTCCTTTCCTATGAATCCTTGGCTCCTCACTCACAATAGATGCTCGGTAAATGTTTACTAAGTGATAAGCATCCAAAGTCCCACTCATGGTGTTGTACGAAAAAGTCTATTCCTGGAAAAACAACATTTCTAGTGATAATTATTCCAAAGGCATGGGGATTGGTGCTAGTCCTGGAAGCAGGGCAGCCCTCAGCAAAGTTCTTCAATCAGTAGAGTAGATCCTTCTGGTCCTCACTGCCCACCACATCCACTCCCCATTGTCCCTGCTTTGTCCCCACTCTCGCCTTCTGCCATCAGATCTTTATCCCTGGCTTCTCGCTGTCTGGCATCTGAGAACACCCATGCTCCTGATTATTCCCGTCAGGATGAATAACTCCCTTCTCCCCTCCCTCAAGGCCCTGCCATGGGCTTTCCAAGATGGTAGCAGGCTAAGAAGAAGCTGTGGGCCATGCATGGTCTGTGCCAACTTGCCTTTTCCAACCCCAGATTCCTCTCTCTGCCCAACACAGGCTGCAGATAAGGAAGCAAAGCCTTACCCATGCTGTTCCCTCCACGTGGTGTTTGCTTCTCCCTCCAGCCCTCTCCTGCTTAAGGGCTTCAAATTCATGCTTGAAGGTGTTAAGTCAAAGCAGAATGTCTTCTGCTGAACACCACTTGTCGTGCTTTGCTCTGCTTCCTGGCAGTGTGATGTTCCTCTCCTGAGCACTGAGCTTCCTGCATTATATTACGTGTACCCATTTACAGGATCAGCTCCTGTGTGAGACTGTGAGTCCTGTCTTTCATCATTGATTCCATGAAGCCTAGCACACCCCCAACCCGGACTGCAGTTGATTCCTTGAAAGACAAGGAGGAAGGGGAAGGAAATGAGAGCAGGAGGCAAGAGAAGGAAAGGGAACACTCTCATTCCTTACTTATTCTAATGTTGCCTGAGGGGCCATGTTGTGGCTGAAACTAAGAAGAGAAGAAAGAACAGGAACAGAGGGTTTTGGGTCTAGAAGGGGTTAACATTTTTCGTGGGCTTGAAGGCTTCCCCTGAGTCATTTCATGAGAGGTCTCTTCCTGGGCTTGGGACCCACAGAGCAATGGGACTTCATAATACTAGCCTTGCTTACTTTCCTCCTGACTGGTATGGAACCAGGGTGAATTTTTCCAATTCAATTCCATTTCTAGGGTGAGGCAGACCAACCAAAGCCCAGTGACCGGAGTATTATAGGAGTCTTACAGGAATGGGGAGTTTGGAAGGACCAAAGGACTACAATGTGGTCTCTGTTGATGTCACTTTCCACAGCAGTGATCGTTGTTGTCAAGAGCAACCTCAGGCCTGACGGGTCCTCCCCCACGTATTCCTGACGGGCCAGTGGCTGTGTGCTGGGAGGATTCCCTCCACACAGTGATGACATTCAGTTAAGCCGCAGTTTCCTTGACCCGGGAGGAAACCCGTGTGGTTTGGGGCTGGGGATGTGGACGAGCAAGTGCAGATTTTTTTCCCTCGTTGCCCCGTGGCTTGAAATTGCAACCTCTGTTTTAATTTTCCATTATGCATCAAATACATCTGTGCCAGAAGTGGACAAATGTATTCCGTCTGGGAGGAGGATCCCAGACAGCAATAAATTAGAGTCTGTGTACAGACATGCCAAAAATGTGGCCGCGTGGTAGGGTGTCCCTGGGACCAGTCACCTCCTCCACAGTCTGCTTGGTGGCTGCAGGCCTTGGCCTGATGCCTCTGTCAATAGATTCTGCTTTGTATTTGGAAACTGTCTTTCCATCAAGTCACCACAGAGGTAGTATGGGGAGGGTTGCCTGTGCAGCTTTGCTGGGCACATCTGTCCCAGGCAGTCTCGACGAGCGTCTAGGACAGTGCCTTCCTAAGGGTATTGCTCTCTTCCCTGCACCAGAACAGCAATGACCTCAAAGCTGGTTTTCTCCCAAAACTAGAGCACAGCCCAAGAAAACCCTTCCCACTTTTTCTGGAGTGAGCAGATAAACTACCATATAATGCATGGAGAAAACAACATTTTTAAATGTGCGAGAGTAATTCCATGCTTCGTGTGGACAATTAAATAAAAAGAGTGAAAAGAAAAAGCCACCTATAATCCTACCTTCAAAGATAAATACTGTGAATGGTTTAGCATGACTTCTGTCAATATTTTTCCATGCCATGCTACCCTTTTAAAAATGCAAAAGTCTTTGAAAGCTGGTTGAGTCCAGCTCCTTTAGCTGTCCCTCACATTATCCAATTAGTGCTTTTCTCTGAGTACTGGAAAATTTTACTTCTTCTGCATGAGAGAGTTCAGCTGGTAGAGCTCTAGACCCTCAGATTCATCAGTGAAGTCACGCCGCTTTTCTGAAGAAGCTGGTCTGGAGGGGAGAGAAGGGAATGGCTAAGGCCTTCTCTAAGTCCAGCCAGAGAGCCCCAAAGGACAGCC
>ML105751.1:0-48032 GCA_003697995.1 Taxidea taxus jeffersonii | reverse complement strand
TGGGCCGCCAGCCTGCCCAGCCGGGCCTGCACCAGCCACACGGCCTCACCGTGAGCTGCACAGCACACAAACCATGCTTTTTTCAGAAAATTATTTTTCCTTTCTCACTTTCCATGGAAACTCAAAATAGCAACCAAAAGAAAAAACAAAACAAAACAAAAACCAGCTGAGCTTCCTCTCTGCCAGCAAAACCATCCCCAGGCAGTGCAGTGACCATGGAGGCCCCAGGAGCAAGCGTTCTAGATATCTCTGGAACAGCTTTCTAACTGGCACTGCACACTCATGAGGTGTGGGTGGGTTCTGAAGGCTGTGTGTTTCCTCCCAATTTAAAAGAATGGGTTTCCCCCAGGTCTGAGAGTTCATCTTCCTGTTGGCGACCCAGAGGCTGAAACACAGTCCCCTCTCTCTGTGATATTGCTGAGGAAGTCCAGGGTGCCCAACAAGGGACAACATGGCAGGGGGCAGATGCCTTCCGGGGTACTGTTATTGGAATATTCTTCTTGAGTTGCCTCCCCAGGCTGTGCTCTCTATGCCCAGCAACCACAGGGCAGCCCAGAAGAACGGGGACAACTCAGCTTGGAATCAGGAAACCCCAGTTCTGATATCCCGTCGGGGACCTGGGGGGCTCTGAGCACATCATTTCTCTTCCCCCAGGAAACGTGAAGGACGGACAAGCTGATCTCTAAAGGGACAGCCTCTTCAGCCTCAACGCTCTGTGCCCCCAGCCCACTCCGGGGCTGTGCGCACTCATCCCCTTCCCTTTGCTAAAAACCAGTATTGTTTCCCTTTCAGCTGGCAGGGTCGGCTGTCATTGGTTTCGGACTATGGTTTCGGTTCGGAGGCACCATGAAGGACTTCTCATCGGAGGAAAAATCCCCAGAGTATTTCTACATGGGTGAGTGACTTCAGCTTCCCTGAGTGTTTGCTGGAGCTGCCCCAGAGGCTTAGAGCAGAACCCACGCCCGGACTTCTGGGGAAGGGGAAGTGAGGAGGCAAAACTGAGCCCTGTAGCCTCTACCTGGCCTGGGGGCTGGGACTGTGTGGTCAGGGCGGGCGTGGGCACTGCACACCTAGCCTGCCTGCTCCCCACCTGGTTCATCGAATTCAAGAAAGACCAGTGTTGGAGGACAGACCCACCATGCTTCTTTCAGCCACCACCCATTTCCAAAGAATTAGAAGACTCCCTTTCGCCCACTGAGTGAAGTCAGTTATGCATCAATCCATCTGGGCTGATGGGGTCCCTGCCAAGTGAGGGTTTTATTTGTGATTTTGCATTTTAAGTTGTCAATGAGGGAGACATAATTCCAAGTACAGAGACATCTCGAGGTTCGGAGGTAGTCAGTCCCTCCCTAACTAGGCACTGCAGAGGGCAAGGTTCCCCTGGGAACGAGCCCGCCTCCAGCACCAGCTGTGAGGAAGGGATGAGTGGTGAGGGAGGGTGGCCTGCAATTCTGAGACAACGTGGTAGGTAGGGGCTGAGTGTTCCCCTGGGTTTAGTCCCTCTGATCTACTTCTCGTCCTCTTCTGTGGGCTGTCCTCACTCTCCAGCCGAGTACACCCGGACTCTAGATTTCAACAAGCCCGAGACTGTTGTCACTACAGGTCATAGTCCTATGTGTCTGGCCATTCCACGGTCTGTGCCAGCCACAGGGTACATAGAGTATGGGGAGAAGCAGGATCCTGGGCAGGTCATCTGCTCCCAGTGCCTAGAAGAGCAGCGTCTGCTTCCCGGAAGGGATGGAGTGCCCAGGCTCACGCCAGGCCTCGTAAAGGGCAGCTCCTGGCTGTGTTGTCTCCCCTTCCCTGTGCCTCCCACAGCCGAGCCTCCTGAGAAGGGCAGCCATAGTGGCAAAGAATCTTCTGGAAGGAAGTAACCACAAACCTACTGTAAGATGGGCGGCAGTAAGGACAGTCCACAGTTCACCAAAGCGTAGATGCCGTCTTTTGTAAAACACATAGTTATTTTAAGTTCCCCTAAGAAAAGAAGAAATGCTGCCAATTCAACCATGACATACCATAAAATATGCATCCCAATTTTAGGGACTGTAAAATGTGAATATGTCAAACGTATATGGAAATCAGTGAAACACGGTGAAAGAAACGCAGTGATGGAGACTCTCCAGAGTTCAGAGTTCCACAGAGTTATCAAGGACCCAGGTTTTTTCCATCTTTCCACTGGCCGTCCTTGAGATGACCTCAAATACATCCCGTCAGGTTTAAAAGATAGCTGTAGTGGCTCCAAGTGTCATATCCTCATACTGCAAAGTCCAAAAGAGAGGGAAAAAAAAGCCAGTTTCACCTCACATGGCCCTTTTCAGGAATGAATACAACCTTTGTGAGAAGACCCCCGGAAGCCATCTTCTTGCAGCCTGCTGGCCAGAGCCGCCCTGTGTGCTCATGCTTGACCGAGTCACAGCCGCCAGGAGAGCTGCTGTGACTGGCTCCTGTGACTAAAGGAGAGTCACCCTGGGCTTGGGAAGGGGCCCAGGTGCCCCAGAGGGCCCCTGACACTTGGACCAAGTCAGAGTTCTATCCCAAGGAAGCAGCAGAGGAGTCTATCATTATACTTAACACTGAAATGCTCTTTTCCACCCATGTGATTTCCAGGTAGCACACACCCCTCCGTCCAAAAGTAACACACACATTTAACACATTTCTCCTTGAGGAACTCTGGGCCGTGCAAACTTCCTCAGAAGCGTTCTCCACCCCAGAGTGAGCCCCAGTGCCTCAGGAGAGAGCTCAGCCTGCCCTTGTTCCCCGTCACCTTGAGGGGGACACGAGGGACAGTCAGGGAAGGGTAACAGAAGGAACACCTCTCCCCTCGTGTTGCTCATGGTCCTGGGGCAGCTTTTTTAATAGCTGTTCCCTGTGATTTCTAACTCTGTTCGGCATAGTCACACCTCAGTGCTCAAGGATTACCCACAGCAAAGGTCTGATCCTGCCGTGATGGGATTCTTGCCTCTCCAGGCATATGTAATAATAAATAGCAGACAATAATCACAAGCATATGTTAAGTGCTCATGAGTGGTACAAACAGAATCACTGAATTAAAAGTGAGAAGGGATGCCTGGCTGGCTCCGTCGGTAGAGCGTGCAACTCTTGATCTCAGGGTGGTAAGCTCAAGCCCACATTGGGTGCGGGCAGAGCCCACTTAAAAAAGTAAAAAAGATCCTGTGGGAACAGTGGTGATATGCGCCTGTGACTTTAACAGTCACATTTTTTTTTTAAAGGTTTATTTATTTATTTATTTGACAGACAAGAGATTACAAGTAGGCAGAGAGGCAGGCAGAGAGAGGAGGAAGCAGGCTCCCTGCTGAGCAGAGAGCCCGATGTGGGGCTCCATCCCAGGATCCTGGGATCATGACCTGAGCCAAAGGCAGAGGCTTTAACCCACTGAGTCACCCAGGCGCCCCAACAGTCACATTTTTAAAAAGCATCAAAGATTTAGGAAGAAGCTTCTAGCAACCACCTGGCTGGCTCAGTCAATACAACATACTACTCTTGATCTCAGGTCATGAGTTTGAGCTCTACATTGGGTTTAGAGCTTATATTAAAAAAAAAAAAAAGTGAGAGAGAACACTGGGGGTCGGCAAGACAACTGTCAGGGTGGAGGGGTGTTTGAGTGGAGCCTCAGAAGACAGTGGGGTTTCAGATGGACTGAGCTAGGGAGAGCCTTGTTCATGACTCTGAGTTAGTGCTGGCCAGTAGAAGGCAGGCAGCGGCCCGTCGTTTCTTTAACCTGAGGAAGAGACGGCTCATAATTCAGGATACTCTTTTAGGGGCGTCCTCCTTACCTAGCTCCTCCAACCACTTACAGCTGATCCTCAGGGTGAACGTTATTTTCTCTCCCTACTCTGAATTTACTAGTTACTTGATGTCCCAACGTGATGTCAGTCCCCATAAAATGGTGGAAATCTTTTGCTTCTGCAGTTCAGGCATGGAGGGGTTCAGGCTATCAGCCTTCAGTCTGTCTTCTCCTCACGTGCTGCGGGCTCTGCACCGGAACCCTATTTATCTCCAGTTCCACAGGTAGGACTCTCAAGACTTGCCCTCAGAAGCGGCAATTGTGCCCTCAGGTGGTTGGGGAGGGAAGGGTCCGTCCTTCATAAGAACCAAAACAGGAGACAGCATCCCCGCCCCCGCCCCTTTCCTTACAGGCAGACATTCTCCTTCAAGTGGTTTGGCAAAAACTAACCACCTAAAACCGAGCCACTTAGCCGCTCACAACCCCCAAGGGTGAGGTTGAAAGATGTAAATCCCTATGATGTAATTCCTCAGCCTGAAGTTGGAATTTGGGGCAACAGTAAAGAAAAACCATTTCTACAAAACCATGAAGAGCTGGGTTCCCTGAAAAACAGGTAAGAAAGGCTCTCTCCCTTTGAATGAGGGTAAACACCTGACTATCTAAAAATCTCTTCATGGTGTTTTTAATCTGGGGATTTCATCAAGTATTTGGGTTTATGCAAACATCGTTATGCATTGAAGCAGGGGCCCGTCTAGTCTTTCCCTCTTTTTTTATAGGCTCCTCCATTTAGGAAAACAGATAATCTATTCATGGCTATATCAGCCAGCATCTATAGCCCTGGGCTCTGGAATCACACAAAAGAAGATGAGAACACTGTACTGGCTCCCATGTATCTTTGCGATCTATTTGAAAAGACTCACAGAGTTAACAATTTAAATTCTAATGGAAACAGCATGTAACTAAATGCCAGCTAAGTGGTATTTGCTGTGGGTGCATCAGGGGTCATTCTAAACCAGTGAGGCAAGAATCTGATTTCGGTTTTAAAGACCAGCTGTCATCAATGAGTGGAAGACAAGGACAGCGGAGGTTGTGGGCAAAGACAGTGCCAGGTGCATCCACGCACCTGCATCCAGCAAGCCCAGGCTGGACAGAGGACTCTGGCTGGAGTGGAACAGTTTGGGGAAAGGTGGGAGGTAGGAATTAGAAGCACAGGGAGGGAGAGGACAAACACACAGGGCCACGCAGGGCCACGCAGGGCCCGGAATGTCAATGCTCATTCATTTGGTAAAGAAACAGAAGGATAATTCAGGGTTTGGGGGGAGGGATGATCGGGGCTGCATTTTTAAAGAGATTATTCTGGCAGCAGTGGAATGAGAGGGGAGACAGGAAAGAACATGCTAGATGACTGATACTGTCAGACAGAAGGGCGTCACCGTGGTGCTTGTCAACAGTAGGAACTGTGAAGAAGGAGATAGGAAGACAAGAAACGTTATTAAATGTTATTATTAAACAGTATTAAAGTCAGCGACAGAAGGAATCAAAACAATCCGAGATATCAACGAGAGAAGAGTCAAACCTAGGAATCATTCATGAGCCTCAGTGGGAGCCCGAGTTGCGGAAGGAAGGGGGTACAGTGTGTCGACCTGAGGTGCAGCGTGGGGAGCAGCCTCTGTCCGCCTTTTCCCACCTGGTGCTGACCAGCAGTTTCACACATGTCAATTTGAGTCCAAGGCAAGAAAACCTTTTTCATGATTTTGTAAACCCAAGAAGCTAAGCAGACTCCCACAGATAAGAGTGAACTTTCCCCTACATTGGTATCGAACCACTAAGTGGCAACAATCAGAACGGACTGTTTGTCAATTGAGGAGATTCCTGGGTTCAGTAGGAGGGGAACCCATTCCGCGCAGGCATCCCTATTTGCTAATCTAAACCAAAGCAACATAAGCGGCCCATGACACAAGAAATGTCATATCTTTATGGACACATCTGTCAGAACTTTTTTAGTTGCAAGTCACAGAAAGTTGATGCAGGCTGTCTTGAGCACAACAGAAATTTCATGACTCTCCAAACTGAAAAGTCCAAGATTCGTGCTCGTCCCTGGGGTGCAAGTGATGGGGTCGGAGTCCCACCTGTACCCATGTCTTCCCTCTGCTTCCCTTTAGCTCCATTCTTGGGCAGTTTTCCTCAAGATGTGTGTGACAACATGGCCGCTCCCAGCTCCAGGTGCCAGCTCCCTAGTAACCCTGGCAATGGAGGGGCCTCCTTCTTTCATTCCAGCAGCTCTAACTAAAATCCCGAGCGTCAGTCTTGCCAGCAGTCTCGGGTCCAGGGCCTGTTCCCACACTGGTCATTGGGATGGGCTTGCTAGCCGAAGTCTGGGCTTCACGTTTGCCTTAAAGGTCAAAGTCCACAGGGGCTGAACAGAGAAGGTTGGTTTCTCTCACAGAGATGATGAGGAAGTGAATGCTGGCTGGGGAAAACAATGGTCCATAGGCAGGGCCTGAGTCCTTCTAATGTGTTCTTGGTGGCCTGGAGCATGGATGTGGGTTCCCCCACCCTTAGCTCTTCTTCCTCAGCCACACCTCCCCTCCCCGGGTCTGCCCTTTAGTGGCTGGTGATGAAGATGCTCGCAGTCAGTGCTCAAAGTTCAGGGAAACGTGTTATCAGGAATCTTAGCACCAGGTAGAATAAGGAAACAGAACAGGAGGGAAGCAACTGGGTTTTGGCAGTCAGCCGTGGTTTTCCACCTCTTCGTGGTGGGGCTCAGCCCACAACCCAGGTCTCCCGAAACCTCGGCCTGTGCTTGTTCTCTTTCCCCTGGACAGTGGCAACAATAAACAGTCCTGGGGCACCTGGGTGGCTCAGTGGGTTAAAGCCTCTGCTTTCGGCTCAGGTCATGATCCCAGGGTCCTGGGATCGAGCCCCACATCAGGCTCTCTGATCAGCGGGGAGCCTGCTTCCTCCTCTCTCTGCCTGCCTCTCTGCCTACTTGTAATCTCTGTCTGTCAAATAAATAAATAAAATCTTAAAAAAAAAAACTTAAAAAAAATAATAAACAGTCCTGGGAAGTCAGAGACCTCCTCTCCAATTCAGGTATTTCTTAGACTATAACTGGAGCCATATACATGTTTGCAGAAATCGATACTGTTGCGGTCCGTTATCAAAGGAACGAGACTGAGACAAAGTGAAAGTTATGCAAAGCTTTATTCTATACCAAGCATTAGAAGTCAAACTGACCGGCCAGGGCCGCCTCCGAAGAGAGCGACCCTGTCCCGATCTCACAGGCTGGTTTTATAGGGCATAACCGCAGACCCAAGGTACGTGGCTTCTATTGTTAAGGCGTTTACTTCCGGAATCGATACCTGGAACCGATACCAGGAACTGCTGGGACATTTAGAACTGCTGGGGCCTTTATTCCCGGAATGAAGTCCGTAGATGTAAACCACAATATGGCTACCCAGGTAAATCAGAGTCGCTCTGGCTAAGCAGGCCCTAATAGTTAAACAGGTTTTAACATTAAATCGGCCCTAACAGATACTTCTTTCCTCAATAAATAATTACCCAAATAGGAAAGATACCTTCTCTCTGGCTATAAAATGAGAAGAAAAATACACCAGGATATCGTTTATGGACTTACAGAGCAAACGGTGTGAGGTAATAGGACTTTAAAAAAGAAGCAGGCACAGGTTTTGGAAAATCTCACTTCATGTCACAGGGTGGCAGTCACTAAGCTGGGTGTGTTTTGGTTTTGGTTTTGGTTTTTTTGTTTGTTTGTTTGTTTTTCAGAATTAGCGCCAGAGCAATCAGCCCATGGAACTCTCATCACCCCTTTGTTAAAGAGTGTTGGTGAACAGGCAGGGGCACGTTCAAGTGGCTTTTAAAGAAAGAGCCTCACAGCCTAGAGGCCCCTCTCTGAAAGTGACCCTGGGAACACACGGGCCTAGCTCCCTGTTTCTGGGCAGATGACTGTCAGACTTTGTAGGAGAACTTTCTGTCCTTGGCGGGGAGGATGCTTTCCTGTCTGGGATCCTTACTTCTTCCTTGTGATGGAGAGAGGTTCCCTTCCTGTGATGAAGATCTACCCTGACATCACAGCTGGGGACAGGGTGGAGAGATCCAGACCTGAGCCCTGAGGGCTGCCCCCTGCTGCCCCTTCTCAAGGTCCTCTGAGTCCAGGCCAGGGTGTGGAGGTTGGGGTAAGATATCGGTGTCCCTGGAGTGCTAACGTGGAGAACAAAGAGCCTGCAAGAGAGGAACTGCTGGGATAACTTGGAGTTTCCTGCACTCTCTCCGCTGTGGTCTCTCTCCACAAACTCCAGGGGGACACTGGAGTCCCCCCTACCCCCTATCTTCCAAACTCCACTAACCTGCCCCTCAGACCTCCTGTTACAGTCCCCCTCCACTGCTGCCTCCTAGAGGGACAGACAGCGCAGGGGGCCCATTCCAGGAGTGCTGAGCAGGCGTCAGTCCCCCGGGCCTCAGAAGCCTGGATGGGGCGCTCATGCTGGGGCACATGAAGTGGTGTTTGTGAGACAAGGACATTGGCAGGTTTTCTCTACAGAGGGGCTGCCCACACAGACAACAGCCTTTTGGCTCTCCAGGGTCCCATGCTGACCCGTAGCTGTCTCTCCCTGTTGAATTCAGAGTCAGGGAGCCTGGTTTCAATTGTGCCTGAACATTATGTGTAAGGGAAAAGGGTTCCAGGACTGAACGCTGAGGAGCTGGCTTGCGTTTTTCAAAACTCCGACTCACTGCGATCGTATTTTGTTACTTCTTGGTTTTCAGCTGTCCCTGAGGGTCATGGTGGCTTCAGAAGAGGGGTGCTGTAGCTTACCTGGTTGAGACAGTTTCTCCAAAGCGTTTTTACAAGTGAGATTATTATTTCCATATCGCAGATAACAGTACTCGAAGGTCAGCTGACAGGCCTGAATTTCTAGCTCCCAGCCCTGTATTTTCAGAGGAAGATGCAGACATCATCCCTTAGAGACTCTGCAGGCTCTCACCCTCCTGACATTTATAAATTGCAAAGTGAACAGCCTTTTCGCTGAGAGTCCCCCTTGTCCTGCGTTCCACTCAAATTGCACCAGCGGGGTCAGACTGTGCACTTTGCAGCAGACTCCCTAGCTTGGTTCCGGGTTTGCCCCTCATGAGCTGGGCAGTCCCTCTGGCAACGCCTTCAATTCTCCGTGTCTCAGATTCCCCAGCTGTGAGATGTGACTACTAATAAGCCACAGACCCCATCGCACCAGGTGAGGTGGGAGAAGAGCACACTTACAAGGAGGACCTGTTGTGTGGGTTTTATTATTTTTATGTAGGGAGGTTACTGTGTTCCTCGTCAGAGGGAGGAGGCAGGACACCACGTGAGGATACAGGGAGGAAAGACCAAGGAGTGAGTGGTTTAGAGGCTGTGCAGTCAGAAGGAGAGAAAGGTTGATGGCGTGGAGGCCGGTCCCGGGCCAGTGCCCCTCGGGTGTACTGTGTGGCTGCTACACAGAGCAGGCTGAGGTGCCAGGAAGTGGCAGTTGTCATCCCAGGGCTGAATGACTCCATGACTCATCCGTGTTCAGCTCCATACAACAGTACTCCATAACCAAAGCTGTTATTCATGTAGAGCTCAAGTCTCTACCTTCCCCATCAGCTAAGTCCCATCCCGCACTCCACATACAGATATAGTTATGTGCGGCCAGGGCCAGCTGGGAGGGAGGGAGAGTGGCACGGAGGCAGAGAAAAAATATTCTTGGATGAAAAATGGTCATTAGCCGGGTCTGTAAAACCGTCTGCCTCCAGAAAGTGACAGAAGTGGATGACTGCACCAGTATCCAGTCCCAGAAAGCAGGGGGGTGGGGGGCATTTAAAAATGAGTTGCTACAGACAAGGGTTTTTGGTTGCTGGGGAGAGCTTCAGGGACTGGAGCTGCTGGGTCAGTCCCACGGTGTTTTTGCTCTGAGCTCTAGGATTCTGAGAGCCTAAGAATGGCCTATTATACAAATAAGCAGATTTTCTTGGTGCAGGGAGGTGGGGGGTGTCATTAGTCTAGAAGGACAAGGATTGTTGCCCGAGGGGCTGGGTGAGCTTGTCTACAGTGGGGTACAATGGTGTCCTCCTCAGCCCCCATGCCTGTGTCCACCGCACCCCAGCGTCCCCAGGAGCAGCCCTCTTTCCTGCATTCTGGACTTCCGGGAGCCCGTTCTCAGGAGTGCGGCCACACACTCATCTGCCCAACCCTGAGAGAGCCCAGGCCTGTGGCAGCTTCATGGAGGTCTGCTGAGATGTATTCCTAGCACATATCTCCAGGCAAATATGGGCAGTGGCAGACAGCCAGGCTGATCAAGAATTCTGTCTTGTGCTGGGCATATTCTAGATTGGGTGAATAAGGTTAGTTGGTGAACTTCAGATACAGAGAAAGACAAATATGAGAACCTGCAAAAGCACCAAATGGAAAAGAGCAGGCCGGGTCAGGTCCTGGTGAATTCCCCTGTGGCTGGAGCCCAGGCTAGAGAAGGCTCCAGGGGAACCCGGGCGCTCAACCGTCATTTGGAGCAGAATCTGTAGAGGGAAATCATTGTACTACGGCAGCCCATGCGTGTGACCCTTTGTGAGGGGACAAAATAAGGTGGTGCCACTGCTGCCTGGTCGAACAGAACAGGAGTCGGGTCTCCGGGCCCGACCCCCACTAGCAAACCAGAAATAGAACCCTTGCCCCATCTAATGGGCTTGTTCGAGAAGCCAGTGAGATGATGGAAATGAAAGAGCTTAGAAAAAGAAAATGTTTGAAGCATTAAGGTGTTGAAGGCAGCAGAGCCAATATCAGCCTGTTTTTAATATGGTGTCATTTCTCTCATGACCACATCCATTCCACACGAAATCCCTTTTCTAGTGAAGGGGAAAGTGTAGTAAGGGGCCAAGCTGGCAGAGCAGGGGAGAGAGAGAGAGAAACACCTGCCCCAGGCCGGCAGATGCCTCAGGGCTTCCCCAGCCCTGAGGCCCTGACAACAGCCTGGGGGAGACAGGAAGCACAGAAGCCTGGCCTGCCACCCGGTCTGTGTCAGGGACCCAAGAGATCTGCCCACAAACCACCGGCAGCACCCAGAGGGGCCCCCGGAGACAGCCAGCGGCGCACTCAGGCCTCCTCCACAGAAGCGGACCTCTGGCTCTCCACCCTTTCAGAGAATGGGAGGGGTTTCCAGGTGACTCATAGGACTAAAATGCAAAAAATAAAATAGAGACAATTAGCATTATTCTAAGCAAGTCCAGCACCAGGCCTCACATTGTATGCTAACTTATCTCCGGATCAGAAAAGGAAATACGAAAGGGCTTGGCTTTATTTCTCTCAGAACAAGAACATTTCTGTCCTTTTCTTTCTCTGTGAGCAATGGTTCCTATGGCTTGCCTTCAGTAGTAAGGGAAATTAGCACCCAAATGAAGGCTGCTGTTGGTGCTGGGCAGGTGGGGCAGGTTTTGGTAGTGATTATGGCATGGCTTTAGAGGCAGATGGGTATTTTTATCCCAGCTCTATGAACTTGGGCAAATCACTTAACCTTTGGGGGCCTAGTTTCTCTAGAAAATGGATATAATAATGGTGCTTTGCCTCATGAAGATTAAATTAATAAATCTGTGCCAGTTGCTGTGCCTGAAAACAGTAAGCCCTTCATAAGTGGAGCTAATATATTAGTAACAGTATTTGGTGTGTGTTACCTTGTTGCCTCCTCTCTTGGCTATTTTCTTAGAACATTGCAACCACCCGTGTGCCCAGCGTACATGGTGATGCCCTCTAAAGTGTGTGATTCTCACAAAAGTTATGGCCTTATTGCTGTGTCCTCCAGCCCCTCTCCATAATCAAACCCCTCCCTCATCTGCCCCGCTGTGTCCATGTTCTCCCATCTGGGCAGCCCATCAGCCCTCCCAGACACTTTGTCCTCCTGGCCTCTCCTATGATGGTGACAGCCATGAATTCCTGAGTGCCATGAGAGCCCAAGGGGCTCCTAGGGAGGTGTGAGTTTGTGCCCTGCCTCTGGCACTGATCCTGACCGCCCCTGGACCCAAATGCCTCAATTTCATGCAAATGATAGTAATGACCACTTGACAGGGGTGGTAGAGACCTCAAAGGTAAAGTGCCTGGCATAGTTGGGGGGGGTGCAGGGAGAGGGCGTGTAAAGGTGGTTAAGAGCATATGCGCTGTGGGAATCAGAAGAGCTTTCTGATCCTTGCCGTTCAAGTGAAGGTGAGGAAGTACCTTCACCTGGATAAGTACCAGCTTTCTCTGTTCCCTGGGGGTAACCGAGCCCCTGCCTCTCAGGATCCCTGTGCAGGTTCTGGCAGGTGCTTTCAACAGGTGTTTCCCATCACATCAGCAGCAGTGGAAGACAGGCCGCAGAGCCCAACCCTTGGAACTGACCCCTGGAGCTGCTGGGCAGCCAGCGGCTGAGAGTCAGCTGCTCCTCTGACTCTTCCCCGCAGGGCTGTATGTGCTGGTTGGAGCAGGGGCCCTGATGATGGCCGTGGGCTTCTTCGGGTGCTGCGGAGCCATGCGGGAGTCACAGTGTGTGCTTGGATCTGTAAGTAGGGCGTCAGGGGAGGGAACTGGTCTGAAGGGGGCCCCCAGATCTGGCCTCCAGCATCAGCTCCTGGACCTACTGAGACCTTGGCACTCACTCCCTCTTCCCTGAGTCTCCATTTCTTCCTTAAGAATATTATCTTTGTCCCCGCCTCATATGGAAAGTATGAAAAAAAAAATGAGGTCACTGGCATGAAGACATTTGGGGAGGAAAAGTGCCTAATAATTGTAAGGGGTAATTATGATTGCTCTTTCAAAATTATTTCACAGTGAGGGAGGCAGCCAAGGTTTCTATAGGTAGGGAAGGGTTGTGAACTATAAGAAAAGAATTGCTGTTTGAGATCAGTAACATCAAACATCCCTCTTGTGGTTTATTTTAATAAGCAGGCTCTGTCTTTAAAAAAAGAAAGGAAGGAAGGAGAAAGAAACAAACA
Source organism: Taxidea taxus jeffersonii (assembly GCA_003697995.1). NCBI lineage: Eukaryota > Metazoa > Chordata > Mammalia > Carnivora > Mustelidae > Taxidea > Taxidea taxus. Next base: position 35,299 of record ML105751.1, on the reverse strand, counting down.
AAGAAGAATGAATTTCAGTTACTGCTCTACATCCAATGCCAGAGTGACCCTAGAGAAACAAGGAGAAGGAAGAGGGGCCGAAAGAGAGAAAGATTTTGTCTTTCTCCACGAGGGATCAGAAACAGCAATTTTAGGGGCAGCCTCTCCTTTTTGTTGCAATCTTTGATTTTTAACTGTGGCTTCTGCTTCTGATCTCTAACTCATCTCCTCCATCCTCCATTCTTCCTGTCTTTCCTGTGTTGCTGAGCTCCCTGTCATTTATCACTGAACACAGAGCAGACCCAAGAGAGCAGAGCAGAAATCTATCTAGGAGGCTGCCCCTCACCACCACTCCCACTCCCCGGAGAAACATTACAGGTGGCAGAGTCTGGACCACACCTTCCCCAAGCCCAGACCCCACCAGTCACTTCGTATGTCCTGGCCTTATTTTATATCTTTATGGAATCTCTTTCGTTCATCAAGAATTCATTGACTGCCTAGGTGCCAGGCCCTCTTCTAAGTGACAGGAATTCTTTTTCCTTCTTTTTTAAAAATTTAATTATTTTTTATTAACATACATTGTATTATTTGCCCCAGGGGTATTTGTCTGTGAATCATCAGTCTTACACAATTCACAGCACTCACCATACCACATACCCTCCCCAATGTCCATCACCCAGTCATCCTATCCCTCCCCCACACCCTCAACAACCCTCAGTTTGTTTCCTCAGATTAAGAGTCTCTTATGGTCTGTCTCCCTCCCTGGTCCCATTTTGTTTCATTTTTCCCTCCATTCCCCTCACAAACCCCAGCCCTGCCTCTCAAATTCCTCATACAGGGAGATCATAGGATAATTGTCTTTCTCTGACCAACTTGTTTCTCTTAGCATAATACCCTCTAGTTCAATCCACATCGTTGCAAATGGCAGGATTTAGGGGTTTTTTGATGGCTGCATAGTATTCCATTGTATATATATACCACCTCTTCTTTATCCATTCATCTGTTGATGGACATCCAGGTTCTTTCCATAGTTTGGCTATTGTGGACATCGCTGCTATAAACATTCGGGTGCAGGTGCCTCTTTGGATCACTACATTTGTATCTTTAAGGTAAATACCCAGTAGTGTGATTGCTAGGTCATAGGGTAGCTCTATTTTCAACTTTTTGAGGAACGTCCATGCTGTTTTTCAGAGTGGCTGCACCAGCTTGCATTCCCACCAAGAGTGTAGGAGGGTTCCCCTTTCTCCGCATCCTCACCAACATCTGTCGTTTCCTGACTGGTTAATTTTAGCCATTCTGACTGGTGTGAGGTGGTATCTCACTGTGGTTTTGATTTGTATTTCCCTGATGTAAGTGGCGGGATTTCTTTATCACTACCTGAAATTATCTAACTCACTTTTTTATTGCCTTACTTATCATACTTCCCATTTTCTTTTTTATTATCATGTTTAGTTAGCCACCATATAGTACATTATTAGTTTTTGATGTAGTGGTCCATGATTCATTAGTTGCATGTAACATCCTGTGCTCATCACCACACGTGCCCTCCTTAATACCCATCACCATTACCCCACCCCCCCATCCCCTCAGTTTGGTTCCCAGAGTCCAGAGTCTCTCATGGTTTGTCTCCCTCTCTGATTTCTTCCCTGTTTGCCCTCCCTTCCCCTGTGGTCCTCTGCTCTATTGCTTATGTTCCACATACAAGTGAAACCATATGGTAATTGTCTTTCTCTGCTTGACTTATTTGACTCAGCATAATCTCCTCCAGTTCCATCCATGTTGATGCAAATGGCGGGCATTCATCCTTTTTTTCTAATAGAAGGTCCACGATAGCAGAGACGTGGGGATCATATCTTATCACCACTGTATACCCAGTGCCAAGGACAGTGCCTGGTGCAGAGTAGATATTTAGTGAACAATTGCTGAATGAATTAATGAGCAAATGAATGAATGAAAAAACTTACAGGGGAGTGGCAGTAGATGCTTCCTACCAAATTAATTTAAACTAATAATCTCGCCTAATTTTTTTTTTCAAGTGGAACTAGCATTAAAGAGGCCAAATAAATTGAAAAGGTATTGAGTTAATGAAGTGAGTATTTTCTCTCCTCTACAGTTCTTCACCTGTCTCCTGGTGATATTTGCTGCTGAAGTAACCACTGGAGTATTTGCTTTTATAGGCAAGGGTGTAGTAAGTAGAAATTATAATTTCTTTTTACGATGGTTAAAGTGTTTCTTTATGGCAAAGGCTATGAGAATATTTCACCCACAATGATACTGAAAAACTAAATAATCCCCACAGATATACTTTACACAGAACTTTTTAACCTGCAAGTTTTGTGCAGAACTGTGTATATTGTATGTATAAGTGTGCATACACTTATTTGCACACATTTTTCTGAGAAGATGATAGTTCATTAGATCTGTAAAAGAGTCTATGATTTCTTTTAAAGGATCTCTAGTTTAAGATGATCCCATTTGTAACAGGGAAGCAGGTAGATTGCACAGAAAGAGGGATGAGAAAGAGGGATGGAGAGGAACATGTACTTTGACCCCTTGTTAGATTATCATTTGTCCGTAGGGCTTGGCCTGAAAAGAGGCCACATCATCCTTAAAGTCTAAAGTCTGACTTGCTCTGTGCTGGGGAAGCCAGTTTATTTAAATTGGTGCTCAAACTATAGGTATCCAGAATACGTTATCAAGAGAACCCACAGAGGAAGTGGCCTTTATAAGGGACATGCTGTGGGAAAGAAGGGCATGAAAAGGAGGAAGAATAGAATCTTATGTTTACTGTATTTCACAGAAATTCATGTGCTATCAGTATTGTGTGTATGAACTTTGGATTTTTCTAAAAAATGGTAAACATGTAGAATAAGCAAATATCACCTCCTTTAGAATATTTCTAAAGTAACCAGTCCTATCTGTAGGTTGGAGGAATTGGATCTTAGGACTTTTTGAGATCACTAGGGACGTCAGATCATATGCCGTTATAACCAGAAAAAAACATTCTCTAAGTTTCATGTGATATTTGTATGCTGAACCAGCTTTCCTTGGTCATGAACATTTTTCAAACCATGTCATGGATAGACTTTTAACAAGTAGGATACAAAGAACACGTAAGTCCCCACTCTGGTTGTACATCAGAATGTCCTGGGGGGCAGGTGCCCGGGGGCTGATGGATGTCAATGTCCATTTAGGTTTGAGAACCTCTGCTCTAAGAAATTTGCTAGTCAATGAAAGCTATTCTTGGCTAGTCTATCCTTCCATCTCCAAAAGCGTCTGAGAAACTCCAGAGTCTGTAACTTATCCCATATATGTAGCATTGTCTTTAAATACAGATAAACATAGGGAAAGGCTGTATTTTCCAAGAGCAAGGAATGGGGGGGTTTTCCTTGATGAAAGGAAAATGTTTGAAACTTCCCCCACTCACTGTCCCCTTGGTTTTTCAGGCTATACGACATGTTCAGACCATGTATGAAGAGGCTTATAATGATTACCTGAAAGACAGGGAAAGGGGCAATGGGACTCTCATTACCTTCCACTCAACAGTAAGTAACTTTACTTCTTCCTTGAAATCATCTCTTCTAAAGATCATTCATTAGCCAGGTTCTCTCTCGTCACCTGGATCAGAATAGATTTGGTGAAATGAAGCTGGAGCACTGTATTTCAGCCCTCTCGGGAGCCGCAGTTGGCATTCTGTGCAGAACCTAGAAGAGGAAGAGGCCTAGCACAGAGGGTTCTCAAGAGGAAGTCAGGAAATAGGCCCCAGAGAGACAAAAGAGCACAAATAAGAACACCCAGAAAGCAGCCCAATTAAATACCAAGGTCTCTCAAAAGGCGGCATAGTGGTATAACAGAAACAGCCATGACCTTCAAGTCAGAAAAGCTCATTCCTAGCTGCAGGTCTGCCACTTAAGCATGTTCCTTGTCTCCCTAATAATTGCTCAGCTCCCCATTTGTAAAATGAAAGGGCACAGAGACAGCCATGCTCCCTTTATCCTGGAACATTCCGTGGGACTGTGCTGTCAGTCCAGTGCTGAGGGCTGCACACAGGCAACCAAGGAAGAGGTACAGAGGAGATGGGCCAGGCCAGAGTCTTAACCTTTCCCTGCGATATGCAGAAGTAGCTATGAACTCCTGGGCCAGGTGCTTTCAGGTAGCCGCATTCTTGTAAGTCACAGGACTGTCCTGGAAGTGCCAACCATTTCTCCTGCTCAGCCTCATCTGCCCCTGAGACATCAAGCCGAACACACTCTCCTTTGTCCTTGAAGGGCCAGCCATAAGGCAGGACACCTGTTTGCTGACCAGCCTTCAGGCCCTGGCCTTTCAGTCCCCAGGGTTTATTTGCTGTGGTCACTTTTCCTCTCTGTCCCAGACTGTCCCCAGCTAATGAGCCCTTCTTGAAGCTCATAAAACTTTAGCCACTCAGTAGATTAAATTACTCCGAGGCTGAAAAAAAAGAATCTAAAAACCCAATACCTGTCTAAAAAACAGCAGTTTACACAGATACCATCCATTGGCTTCTTGCTTTGTTTGGGTGGCCTTGAGTCACTTCCCGTTGTAAAACTCAGAAAACTTGACAGAAGACCTTTCCCTGTTTTGCTAGCATGATTATGTGACTTCACTGTCTTTCTAGAAATGGCAGCTTGGGTTGCTCTTACTGGACCCCATAGCTGCTTTGCTGCCTCAGTCCCCTGGTCTTCAGCAGTGATGCCCAGACTTGTAGCTTCCACTTCTCCCTCCTCTGCCCTAAAATCTCTTTTCTGACTCTCCAGTTTCAGTGCTGTGGAAAGGAAAGCTCTGAACAGGTCCAACCCACATGCCCAAAGGAGCTTCTAGGGCCCAAGGTAAGCTTCTCTACCAGGGTCCCTATCCTACTCTCATGTAAGATGGTTCTAGCAGGAGGTGGTGGAGGGGGCGGGGGGAGGGTTGATGGTGTGATCTAGGAGGCCCTCTCCCAGTGGCTTCTGTGCCTCAGCTCTATTCTGTGTAGAGTAGGAAGCAATGCTGAGTCCCAGACTCCTGGTCCCCTGGGAAATGATGGTATGCTGCCTTGCCCATAATGGCGCAAATGCTATGGCATTACTTAAACTTGCCAGGTCCAAGGGTGTGTACCCCGAGAATGTCACGCAAGACCTCTCTGTGGCATCACTGATAAATGCTTCATTTATTAAGTGCTATGTGTCAGGCACTGTGCCTGGTTCTGAAAACTCCAAGATGAAGAACGTGGCTCTTGCATCCATGGCCTCAAAGTCTAGTCAAGGGAGAAAGTTCTGTGCCTGGTCCATACAGAGTACAGTGCAGACAGGGGCATTAGGAAAACTTCACAGAGATTGGAATCCTTGCACTGCATTTTGACAAGGGATGGTCATCCCAGGCCAAAAGCTGCAGGAACAGAGGTACAGCCGAATGGAACTCCAGGAAAATAGGGACTCTGGAGGGCATGATAAGGGACATGTGGGGAGGTAGACAGAGGCCTGGTTGTACACCTGAAAGTTTGGGAAAGGTGTTGCTTTTAGCAGAGGATCAACATGGTCAGTTTTGAGTCATAGAAACAGTACTCAGGCTGCCAGGTGTTGCAGATAGAAGGTTGGAGAGTGATGAAGGGAGGCCACTTCAGTGGCACTTGTGCACACCCTGGTCGGAGAGAATAAGGAGCTGATGCAAGTGACGGGCAGTGGGAAGGGAGAGGAAGCAGCAGATTCCAAGGTTTTCAAGGGTGGAATCCACAGGCCTCTTGCATATGAGGGGGAATTGAGGGGAGGAAATTAAGACTTCAAACTTCTGTTTGGGCAGAATGGGTGGGTAGAGGCTCTGTTCTCCACAAGAGGTGAATATAGGGAGAGGAGCAGATCCTGGGGTGGTTTTGGTCAAGTTTGCTCTTTAGGTAACTGTGGGAATTACACATAATCTGAGCTCAAGATGGGTGTAGGGATTCCAGCATGGCTACCACCATGGCTACCACCGCCATAGCAGTGGAAAGGAATGCTCAGGGGGGGCTGTGTGGAATAAGATAGAGGTGGACTGAAAACCCTGCCATTTAAGGGGTAAGCAGAGGACTAGAAGCCAGAAGACTGTGAGTCCAAAGACAGTGGGGCCAGGGCAGTGAAGGCGGAGATGGTTTGCCCATAGAGTTCAATGCTGGGAAGAAGATAAAGAAATGAAGGCCAGAAATAATCTGTTGGATTTGGTCTTAGGAGATCGTTAATGGTGTTTGCTCTGCAGTTTCAGGGAAGAGGTCTGGGAAAGCATAGACATAATGTGGGAGGTAATGGGGGGGGGTATGAGAATATGGGGACAATGACATGGATGCTCTGGGCATGCAGCCATGAAGGCACTGAGGAGACATTAGCTCCAGCTTGTGTCGTGAGTCAGGCATTGGACACTTACTGACTCCCTGTGATTAGATGGTGTGAATAAGGCAGAGCCACTGCCCTCACAGTTCTCCCCGTCTGCTGGACAGGCCTGAAAGGGAGCCAGCAGTGCATGAGTAAGGCTACATGAGAGGAGCACCACAGACTCAACAGGGGGCACGTGATCTGAAGGGTTGTGGGAGGCCCTCCCAATGTGATTCGTTTTTGTTGTTGTTCAAATGTCATTAACATACAGTGTTAAATTTGTTTTAGGGGTATAACAATTCAATATTTTTTTTATTTTTTAATATGTTGCTTTATTATTTTTTTCACTTGTGGTAAAATACATTTAACAAAGTTTACCATTTTATTTTTTTATTGTGCTATGTTAATGACCATAAAATATATCATTAGTTTTTGATGCAGTGTTCCAAGATTCATTGTTTATGCACCCCACCCAGTGATCCATGCAGTATGTGCCCTCCTCAATACCCACCACCAGACTCACACAACCCCCCACCCCTCTCCCCTCTAAAACCCTCAGTTTGTTTCTCAGAGTCCACAGTCTTTCATGGTTTGTCTCCCTCTCTGATATCCCCCAACTCACTTCTCTCCTTCTCCTAATGTCCTCTGTGTTATTCCTTATGCTCCACAAGTAAGTGAAACCATATGATAATTGACTCTCTCTGCTTGACTTACTTCACTCAGCATAATCTCCCTCAGTCCCATCCATGTTGATGCAAGAGTTGGGTATTCATCCTTTCTGATGGCTGAGTAATATTCCATTGTATATATATGGACCACATCTTCTTTATCCATTCGTCTATTGAAGGGCATCGCTGCTCTTTCCACAGTTTGCCTATTGTGGACGTTGCTGCTATGAACATTGGCGGGAATGCAAATTGGTGCAGCCACTTTGGGAAAAACTGTGGAGATTCCTCAAAGAATTAAAAATAGAGCTACCCTGTGACCCTGCAATTGCACTACTGGTATTTACCCCAAAGATACAGATGTAGTGAAAGGAAGGGCCATCTGTAACCCAATGTTCAATATTTCTGTACATTACTCAGTGCCCATCACAAGCAACTCCTTAATCCTCTTCATCTATCTTAATCCTCTTCATCTATCCCACCCACCTCCCCTCTGGCAACCACTACTTTGTTCTCTGTATCTAAGAGTCTGTTTTTTGTCTTTTTTTGTGTGTGCTCGTCTGTTTTGTTTCTTAATTTGCACATAGGAGTAAAAATACACGGCATTTGTCTTTCTCTGTGTTTCTCTGCTTCACTCAACATTACACCCCGGGCCCATCCATGTTGTTGCAAATGGCAAGATTGCATTCTTTTTTATGGCTGAGTAATATTCCATTGTGTATATATACTACTTGTTTATCCATTTGTCTATTGATAGACATTTGCATTATTTCCATATCTTCGCTTTTATAAATAATGCTGCAATGACCATAGGGGTGCCATATATCTTTTCAAATTAAAGTGTTTTTCATTGGGAAAATACTCAACATTGGAGTTGTTGGATCATATGGTATTTCAGTTTTGAATATTTTGAAGAACCTCCATTCTGTTCTCCATAGTGGCTTCACCAGCTTGCATTTATACCAGCAGTGCACGAGGGTTCTTTTTCTCCACATCCTCATCAAGACTTGTTTCTTGTGTTTTTTATTTTAACCATTCTCACAGGTGTGAGGTGGTATTTCATTGTAGTTTTCAATTGCATTTCCCTGATGCTGAGTGATGCTGAGCATCTTTCTGTATGTCTGTTGGTCATCCCAATGTCTTCTTTGGAGAAATGTCTATTCAAGTCCTCTGCCCATTTTTTAACTGGATTATTTGGATTTTTGGTGTGGAGTTCTACCAGTTCTTTAGATATTTTTGGATATTAACTCCTCATCAGATATACCATTTGTAATTGTGTTCTCCCATTCATAGGTTGTCTCTTCATTTTGTTGATTGTTTCCTTTGCTGTGCAGAAGCTTTTTATTTTGATGTAGTCCCAATAGTTTATTTCTGCTTTTGTTTCCCATGCTTCAAGAGACCTATCTAGAAAAACATTTCTCCAGCCAGTGTCAAAGGGATTACTGCTCATCTTTTCTTCTAGGAATTTATTTTTTTCAGGTCTCACATTTAGGTCTTTAATCCATTTTGAGTTTATTTTTGTGTATAATGTAAGAGTGGTCCAGTTTTCTCCACACCATTTATTGAAGAGACTATCTTTTTCCCATTGCATATTCTTGCCACCTTTGACATAGATGAGTTGCTCATAAAAGCATGGGTTTATTTTTGGACTCTATTCTGTCCCATTGATCTCTGTGTCTTTTTTTGTGTCAGTACCATACTGTTTTGATTATTGCAGCTTTGTAGTGTATCTTGAAATCTGGTACTGCTTTTCTCCAGCTTTGTTCTTATTACTCAAGATAGCTTTGGCTATTTGGGGTCTTGTGTGGTTCCATAGAAATTTTAGGATTATTTGTTCTCATTCTGTGAAAAATATTGTGTATTTTGATAGGGATTACATTAAATGTGTAGATTGCTTTTGGTAATATGGACATTTTAACAATATTTGTTCTTCCAGTCTGTGAGCGTGGAATGTCTTTGTGTCATCTTCAATTTCTTTCATCAGTGCTTTATAGTTTTCAGAGTACAGATCTTTTACCTCCTTGGTTAAGTTTATTCCTAAGTATTTTATTATTTTGAGTGCAAAGGTAAATAGTATTGTTTTCTTAATTTCTCATTCTGCTACTTCACTATTAGTGTATAGAAATGCAACAGATTTCTATATATTGATTTTTGTATCCTGTGACCTTACTGAACTTATTTATCTATTCTAGTACTTTTCTGGTGGAGTTTTTAGGGTGTTGTATATATAGTATCATGTCATCTGCAAAGAGTGAAAGTTTTATTTCTCCCCTACCTATTTGGATGCCTTTTATTTCTTTTTGTTGCCTTGATTGCTGTGGCTAGACTTCCAGTGCTATGTTGAATAAAAGTGGTAAGAATAAGAAAAAAGAAAAAAGAAAAAAAATTGTAAGAGTGGATATCCTTATCTTGTTCCTGATCTTAGAGGAAAAGCTCTCAGTTTTTCACCCTTAAGTATAATTTCAGCTGTGGACATGTTATATGTGGCCTTTATAAGGTTGATGTATGTTCCCTCTACACCTACTTTGCTGAGGGTTTTTATCATGAATGGATGTTGTACCTTGTTAAATGCTTTTTCTACAACTGTTGAGGTGATCATATGGTAAAAGCTTTCTCTTATTGATGTGATGTATCAAGTTGATTGAGTTGTGAATATTTAACCAGCCTTGCATACCAAGAATAAATCCCTCTTGATCATGGTGAATGATTTTTTTTCATGTATTGTTGGATTTGGTTTGCTAGTATTTTGAGGATTTTTACATCTTTGTTCAACAGAGACATTGGCCTGTAGTTCTCTTATTTTGTAATGTTTCTGTCTGGTTTTGGTATCGTTTTGGTATCAGGATAATGCTGACCTCATAAAATGAATTTGGAAGCTTTTTTTCCTCTTCTACTTTTTTGGAATAATTTGATAATTGGTGTTAACTCAGGAAACCTGGGTAGCTCAGTCAATTAAGCATCTGACTCTTGATTTCAGCTCAGATCATGATCTCAGGGTCCTGAGATCAAGCCCTGCATCAGGCTCTGTGCTGAGCATGGAGTCTACTTAAGATTCTTTCTCCCTCTGCCTGTTCCGCAACTCACACAGGCTCTCTTTCTCTCTAAAAAAAAAAAAAAAAAGGTGGAGGAAAGAAAAATACTAAAAAAAAAAATAATAAAATAAGAATAGGTATTAACTCTTCTTTAAATAAGTGGTAGAATTCACCTGAGAAGCCATCTGGTCCTGTACTTTTGTTCATTGGGATTTTTAAATTACTGATTCAATTTCATTGCTCATATTCAATCCATTCAAATTTTTCATTCCTTCCTGATTCAGTTGTGGGAAGTTATATGTTTCTAGGAATTTATCCATTTCTTCTAGGTTGTCCAATTTGTTCGCATAAAATTTTTCTTATTCTTTTGTAATCTTTCATATTTCTGTGATATTGTTTTTTCTTCCCTTTGTTACTGATTTTATTTATTTGAGTTCTTGCTCTTCCTTTTTTGGTGAGTCTGGCTAAAAATTTATCAATTTTATTGATCTTTATCAAGAACCAGCTCCTGTTTTCATTGATCTGTTCTACTGATTTTTTAGTCTCTATTTCATTTATTTCTGTTCTAATATTTATTATTTCCTTCTTTCCACTGGCTTTGGGCTTGGTTTGTTTTCTTTTTTCTAGCTCCTTTGTGTAAGTTTAGGTTGTTTGAGATTTTTCTTGCTTCTTGAGGTAGGCATGTATTGTTATATTCTTTGCCCTTAGAAAACTTTTCACTGCATCCCAAAGATTTTTGGAATGTTGTATAATCATTTTCATTTGTGTCCATGTTTTTAATTTTCTCTTTGATTTCTTCATTGACTCATTCCTTGTTTACTAGCGTGTTATTTGGCCTCCATGTATTTGTGTTCTTTCCAGATCTTTTCTTGTGATTGTTTTCTGGTTTCATATCATTGTAGTCAGGAAATATGTATGATTTCAATCTTTTTGAATTTATTGAGATGTGTCTTGTGGCCTAACATATGACCTATTATAGAGAATGTTCCATGTGCACTTGAAAAGAATGCATATTCCATTCTTATTGGATGGAATGTTCTGAATATCTCCGTTAGGTCCATCTGATCCAATGTATCATTCAAAGCCACTGTTTCCTTGTTGATTTTCAGCCTGGATGATCTATCCATTGATGTAAGTATGGTGTTAAAGTCCCTTACTATTACTGTAGATCAATTTCTTCCTTTATGTGTGTGAATGGTTGCTTTTTGTATTTGGGTGTTCCCTTGTTGAATGCATAAATGTTTACAATTGTTATATCCTCTTGTTGGGTTGTTCCCTTTATCATTATGTAGTGACTTTCTTTTGTTCCCTTTATCATTATGTAGTGACTTTCTTTTGTCTTGTATTATAGTCTTTGTTTTAAAGTCTATTTTGTCTAAGTATTGCTATCCCAGCTTTTTTTGCTTCCATTTGCATGGTAAAGGTTTTTCTACCCCTTTATTTTCAATCTGCATGTGTTTTTAAGCCTGAAATGGGTCTATTTTAGACAGAATGTAGATCGGTCTTGTTTTTTTATCCATTTGGTCACCCTCTGTCTTTTGATTGGAGCATTTAGTTCCTTTACATTCAAAGTCATTATTGATAGGTATGTACTTAATGCAGTTTTGTTACTTGTTTTATGGTTATTCTGTAGTTCATCTCTGTTCTTTTTTTCCTTTTTGTTCTCTTCCTTTGTGATTTGATAATTTTCTTTCATAATTTGCTTTAATTCCTTTCTCTTTATTTTCTGCATATTATTACAGGTTTTTGATTTGTGGTTACCATTAAGCTCATATAACATCTTGTGCATATAGCAGTCTATGTTAAGCTGGTGGTCAGTTAAGTTTGAACCCATTCTAAAAGCACTAAATTTTTACTTTCCCTTCTCCACATTTATATGATGTCATACTTTACATTCTTTTATTTTGTGAATTCTTTGATTTTTATAGATAAAATTGATTTTTCTCCATTTGTGCTTTATTCTTTGTACTGCTTTTATAAATGATTAATCTACTGCTTTTTTAAAAATTTTATTTATTTACTTGACAGAGATCACAAGTAGGCAGAGAAAGAGGGGGAAGTAGGCTCCCCACCAAGCAAAGAGGCTAATGCAGGACTTGATCCCAGGACCCTGGGATCATGACCTGAGCCAAAGACAGAGGTTTAACCCACTGAGCCACCCAGGCACCCCTAATCTACTACTTTTATTATGTTTGTATTTACCTGTTAAATTTTTTGCTGTTCATACTTACTCCTGTTTATGGCCTTTTTTTTTTTTTTTTTGCTGTTCATACTTACTCCTGTTTATGGCCTTTTCATTCCACTTACAGAACTCCTTTTAATGTTCCTTTTAAGTCTGGTTTAGTGGTGATGAACTCCTTTAACTTTTGTTTATCTGGGAAACTCTCTTTCTCTCCTTCTGAATGGTAGCCTTTGTTGATAGCTGATAGCCTTGGTTGTAGGTTTTTTTCCTTTAAGCGCGTTGAAGTGTTCATGCCTCTGCCTTCTGGCCTGCAGTGTCTCTGCTGAAAAATTAGCTAGTAGTTTTATGGGGTTTCCTTTTTATGTAACTGCTTACTTTTCTCGTGCTGCTTTTAAAATTCTTTTTTTGTTTAATTAACATACAATGTATTGGGGCGCCTGGGTGGCTCAGTGTGTTAAAACCTCAATCTCATAACATACAATGTATTATTTGCCCCAGGGCTACAGGTCTGTGAATCATCAGTCTTACACCTTTCACAACACTCACCATAGCACATATTCTCCCCCAGTGTCCATCACCCAGCCACCCTATTCCTCCCACCCACCCACCCCCCAGGAACCCTCAGTTTGTTTCCTGAGATTAAGAGTCTCTAATGGCTTGTTTCCCTCCCTGGTCCCATCTTGTTTGATTTTTTTCCCTCCTTACCCCCTCAAACCCCTGCCCTGCCTCTCAAATTCCTCATGTCAGAGAGATCATATGATAATTGTCTTTCTCTGATTGACTTATTTCACTTAGCATAATACCTTCTAGTTCCATTCACATCTTTGAAAATGGCAAGATTTGGGGGTTTTGATGGCTGCATAGTATTCCATTGTGTATATATACCACATCTTCTTTATCCGTTCATCTGTTGATGGACATCCAGGCTCTTTCCATCATTTGGCTATTGTAGATATTGCTGCTATAAACATTTGGGTGCACATGCCCCTTCAGATCACTACATTTGTATCTTTAGGGTAAATATACTGTAATGCAATTAAAATTCTCTATCACTATTTTTTGCCACTTTAATTATTATGTGTTTTGGTGTGTATCTCCATGGATTGACCTTGTCAGATACTCTCTGTGCTGCCTGGACCTGTTTGCTTCCCCAGATTAGGGAAGTTTTCAGCTATTATTTCTTCAAATATATGTTCTTCCCCCTTTTCTCTCTTCTTCTCTGGTATTCTTATAATGTGAATTTTATTATGCTTGATGATGTCACTGAATTCCCTTAATCTATTCTCATTTTTTATTGTTTTTTTTTCTTTTTGCTATTCAGTATGGTTGCTTTCCATTACCTTGTTTTCCAGCTCCCTGTTCCATTTTCCTGTTTCTTCTAATCTACTATTGATTCCCTATAGTGTATTTTTTTTTAAGATTTTATTTATTTATTTGACAGACAAAGATCACAGGTAGGCAGAGAGGCAAGCAGAGAGAGGAAGGGAAGCAGGTTCCCCACTGAGCAGAGAGCTCAATGTGGGACTTGATCCCAGGACCCTGGACCATGACCTGAGCTGAAGGCAGAAGCTTTAACCCACTGAGCCACCCAGGCACCCCCTCTAGTGTATTTTTAATTTGGGTTATTGAGTTCTTCATCTTTGACTAGTCCTTTTTTATATTTTCTCTTTGTTGAAGATTTCAGTGAGATCCTCCACTCTTTTCTCCAGTCCAGTGAATATAGCCATTGCTTTGAATTCTTTATCAGGAATATTGCTTATCTACATTTCACTTCATTCTTTTGCTGTGTTTTTATCCTGTTCTTTTATTTAGGACATCTTCTCCTAATGGTGTCTAAGTATTTGTGTTTGTATCTATGTATTAGGAAAGTCAGTTATGTCTCCTAACTTTGAAAGTAGTGGCCTATGAGGAAGAGGTCCTATGGTACCCTGTAGTGCAGTGTCCCCTGTTCACCAGGACCAGGGGCTTCAGGGGTGTTTTCCATGTGGGGTGCGTAGGCCTTACTATTCTGGCTGAGCCTTGTTTATCTTCAGTCCAGATGACTGCAGTGGCCCACTTTGCCTATGGTGGGCAGGATCTGCTCCCTGTGTTGTTACAGGACCAGTCTGGGACCACAGTGGGCTTATTGTTGGGCAGTGTCAGCAGTCAAACCAGATGTCTGCCCTCATCTCATCTATTGCGGCTGTGGTCATACCAAACTGCAGAGCACTATGTCTGCCTTATCCCCTAAAAGGCTTTCATTTGTGGGTAAGGCCTGTAGTCAGACCAGATGTCTGTTCCCAATCCATCTGCTGATGCTGCAGTGACCATGAACAACAGGGTTCTCTTCTTGTGAGGACCTCAGGAGGTTTTTATTAGTGGGCAGGGCCAGTAATGAGATCAGATGTCTGCCCCCAGTCTGCCTAGTGGAGCTACTGATTGGCAGAGCTCTCTCTCTCTCTCTCTGAACTGCCAGTTATAAGGTTTGGCTACTGGGACTACAGTTGAAATGGTGTGTATAGTTATCTTCCCCCCTTCCCATGGCAGGAGTCACTTTGGAGTGGCGGAGTCCCTACCTGGGCTGATTGCAGATTGAGATATGGCAGGAACCACTCTGGAGGGACTCCTGCCAAGTGGAGCTAATTGGGTGGGGTGGACCCAGATCCATAGAACACGGAGGTAGGCAATGTGTTGTTAGCAAACTGGATGGCAAGTGTTCTCACTGGTTCTTGCAGATACCTAGGTATCTAGGTATCTAGGCTGGGGAACAGAGGGGTGAGAAATGGTGCCCACCAGGAATTTGTTCTTGGAAAATCTCCTGAAGATCTCTGCCCCTCCAGCTCATGTTCCGAGATGTAAATAAATCTCCTTCCCATATATCCCAGGTACTTTTCAAACTGCTGCTTCTGTGCTGTATCTCAGTAGGCCTGTTTGCTATGCTGGCTCTTTAAGAATAGTGACTCACTTTCCTAGCACCTCTGGCTCTCCTAGAGCAGAGTATGGTGATTTTTAAAGTTCCTGGTGTTAAACCCCACTGATTGTAAAAAAAAACTCTCAAAGTTAAGCCCTTCTAGTTTTCAAAGCCAAATGTTATGGGGACTTATCTTCCCAGTGCCAGTCCCCTGTGCCTGGGATGTCTGTTTTGGGGTCTGTTTCTCTCCCTTCTCTGTGCTTGTGGTACCCCTCCTGCTTGTGGTTAGTCTAAGCAGGGGTTTGTTTCCCAACTGCATCTCTACCCTCCCAACCCTTTTCAAGGTAGCCTCCTCTCTGTGATTAACTGTGGAAAGTCTGTTCTGCTAGTCTTTGGGTTTTCAGATGTAGCTGATGTAGCTGTTATCTAGGTGTGTCCGTGGGAGGAGGTAAGCTTAGGAACATCCTACTCTGTCATCTTTCCAGAGATCCTTTCCCCTGATGTGATTCTTAGGATGAGTTTTAAAGGTTGAATTGGAGTTTAGCAAACAAAAGAGAAGGGTATTCCAGGTAGAAGGTGTAGAGTAAAGCATGGAGGCAAGAGAAGGTAGTTGTATCCAGAAAAGTGCTCCCCACTGCTGAGTGGGGAGTGACTAAAAACTCAGATGCCTGTGGATATGAGTCCTTCAAGGAGGAAGGGCATGTCCTTGAAGGGCCTTAAATACTCCTGTGAAGCCGAAAGTCTAGATTTTATGCTGAATGCTTAGGAAAGCACCAAAGGTAGAATCTGGAGTGGGATTTGCATTTTCCTGAGTTTGCTGTGGTAGCAGTTTGGAGAATTGACAGAAAATGAATAATCTGGAGCCAAAGAGACCAGTTGAGAAGGCTGCTATCTCACGGTCAGCCAAGAGAAGTTAACTGGTAACAA
This sequence comes from Taxidea taxus jeffersonii, assembly GCA_003697995.1. Classification (NCBI taxonomy): domain Eukaryota; kingdom Metazoa; phylum Chordata; class Mammalia; order Carnivora; family Mustelidae; genus Taxidea; species Taxidea taxus. The sequence continues at coordinate 19,289 of ML105751.1, read as the reverse complement.
GCTGGACTGACCACCAGGAATGGAGAGAAGGCCATTTAGAAAGTAAAATCTGCAGGCCCTGGTGACTAGACCAGTTAGATATGAGAGAAGAGGGTGAAGCTGAATAGATGGTATCCTTTACTGAACTGAGGAATAGAAAGAAGGAACAAATTTTGGAGAAAAGAAAGTGAGTTCAGTTCTTAACATGGTAATTTTGAGGAGCCAGTGGAACTTCCAACTGGAAATGTCCAATAGATAGTCAGAAAATGTAGTTTGCAGCACAGGAGAAAGGTCTGACTGTCAGTATTTTATGGGAATCTTAAAGCTGTAGGTAAGAATTTGATCCATTAGGTTTGGAATAAAGAAGGACAAGGAGAGAACTCCAGGGAACAAGAGAATTTAAGGATGGGGAGAGAAAGAGCTGCCAAATAAAGAATGTAGAAAAAGTAAACACACATGTGAGAAGACATATGCTGTGGGGAGGGAATGGTCACCAGGGTCAGGTGGTCAGGTGCTGCCACTGACATCAGCTTAACATTTGTCAATAACTACCTTATGCCTGGCACTGCAAATACAAAGATGAATGATACAAAGTCCTACTGTCAAGGAACTTGCAGTTTAACAGGAAAGATAAGCACAGAAATGAATAAAGTGCAGGAACAGAAGTATGCACAGAGTGTACAAGTGCTATGAAAACCCAATGGGTTACTTAGGCCAGAGGCTAGATGGATCAGGGGAAAGCTGATTCGAGCAATGATGTCTCAGTTAACTCTTCAGGTGTGAGAAGTAACTATGGAAGCATTAGACAGCAGAGAGTAAAGGGACATCTCTCTGCAGAGGAACTAGCATAAGCCATGGCACAGAAGCAGAAAATATGATGGTTTGTGTAGGGAACTAAAAGTCCAAGGAGGTCCAGTAAGATAACTACCAAAATATTGACAGGATTGAGCATTTAAAAAGTGCCTTCATGTCAGGGACAGAGTGAGGACAGAGCCCATGCTGAATGAAATGAGATGTAAGGAATAAGGGTGCTCTTTCAAGTAGTCTTTGGGAAGAGGACAGGAAAAGAGGGTTTAGAAAACATGAAATCCAAATTACCATTAAACACATAAAAATGTAGGCAATTAATAGCAATGTTTTTAAAAATTTGCAAATTAAAGAGCTGCCATTGTTTAACCTATGAAATCGGCTAAGTTCTTTTTTCTCATTAATTATATATGATATTGGCAATAATGATCTAAAATGAACATTTTTAGAGATACTGGTACAAAATTTTTAGAGGTCATTATGATTGCATAATTTGTGAGTTAAGAGTGTTTCTTAGGGGGCAGAGTAGGAGGACCCTGACCTGACCTTGTTTACTGTTAGCTATTACCCACATCCAAGTCAGTAAACTGAAAAGCAGTCCAAAAACTAAAAAAATAAACTTCACAACAAATATAGAAAAGCTGCATCTGAAGGGTTAGGAAGGTCAGAAAGGCAGAGGGAGGCTGCCTGCAGCAGGGAGGGAGCTGCATGTACAGAAAGGACAGAGAAATGGACTCTTGCACCAGGGAAGACTAATCCCCATAATGCTTGGTTTTAAAAACCAGAGAGGCTGACTTCCGTGAGTTTGTAAAAACCTGTGGGACTTGGAGCCTGAAGCTTTAAAAGTCAGCTGACTCAGCACTGGGCAAGCTGGGAGAGTTAGAGATAACTGGATCACCACGCTTAAAGAGCAGCCTATATGGAGAGGCAACAAGAAAATAGCAGTTTACACAGTGCCAGAGGCAAACAGGAGACAGATCTATTCATACTGATTTCAGAGCATATTGGGTGACTTTGAAAATAAAGGAGCTAGCAGGTGCCATTTTCCTCTACCACCCTCCAGCATAAACCCAGGGTCTCCTGCATAAAGCAGGACTACACAGATACTTGCTACCTAACCTTCTAGCAGTGCACCACAACCACAAGATCTCTTGAGGACTCACCCACTCCAAGCCTGCTAACCTTGGCTCTGGGCAAATTTTGTTAAAGCTTCCCACTACTGCCCAGCCTCTGAGTGCCCAACTGCTGTACCATATCCAGCTGAGTACCCCTAGCCACTGTCCTGTGCCAAGTCACAGCTGCATACCAAGCCCAGCCTCATACTCCTGGCTGCCGTGGCACATAGCCCCCAACTCCCACAATGCTTCAAGGGTCTAGCATAGGACTAATGGCCTGATGCAAATTTTGCAACACTGTTAACCCTGCTCCAAATTTCCCTGGCAGACATGCATACTCAGAGCTGGCTTCCCTGGGTCCCGAACACCACAGAGAGCAAGCACAACACACAACAGGTAGAAAGTCAGTGCAGATGATTGCATGGAAAGGAAAAGTGACTCAGACACAATAACAGCATAAGCAACATACATAGGATAGTCTCCTGAAGTGCCTGCTCTTTTTTATAAAAGAGCAGTTTCAAGAACAGAAGACACAGCTGACTTTCTTAACACAGAGAGACAGAGAGAGGCAGACAAAATGGGGAGGCAGAAATTTATCTCAAATGAAATAACAGGACAAGGCCACATCTAGAGATCAAAGCAAAATAGATATAAGTAACATGCCTAGTGGCATATTTAAAGCAATAATCATAAGGATACTCACTGGACTTGAGAAAAGAGTGGAAGACCTGAGTGAGACCCTTAGCACAGAGATAAGGAAAAAGAGAGCAGAGATAAAGGACTCCATAAACAAAATGAGAAACATGCTTGATGGAATGAACAGCAGGATGAAAGAAGCAGAGGAATGAATTAGTGACCTAGAAAACAGAGTAATGGACAGTAATGGAAAGCTGAATAAAAGAGAAAAGAATTATGCAAAATGAGAATAGACTCAGGGAATTGAATGACTCCCTCAAATATAATACCATTCCTATAATAGGAGTTCCAGAAGAAGAAGAGAGAAAAGGGCAGAAAATTCATTTGAAGAAATAATAGCAGAAAACTTCCTCAATCTGGGGAGAGACACAGATATCCAGATCTAAGAGACACAGACAATTCCCATCAAAATCAACAAAAACAGATCCACACCAAGACATATTGTAATTAAATTGGCAAAATATAGTGATAAAAAAATTTTAAAGCAAGACAACAGAAGTCAGTACAAGACAAAACCCATAAGGCTAGCAGATTTTCCAACAGAAACCTTCCAAGACAGAAGAGAATGGCATGAAATAATCCAAATGCTGAATGGGGAAAAATCTTCAGCCAAGAACACTCTATCCAGGAAAAATACACTATCATTTAGAATAAGAGAGATAAGGAGTTTCCCGGGGGGTTGGGGCACCCTCATAAAAACAGGAGTTCATGACCACTGAACCAGCTCTTAAAGAAATATTAACGAGGACTCTTTGAGTGATATAAAGAGACCAAAATTTACACCATAGAGGTAGGATATACAAAAGGAATAAAAATGAATATTTCTGTAAAAAAATCAGTCCAGCAACTCACACAAAAAAAGGATATAAAATACAATAAAATAATAACATATAAAAACATGGGGAGGAGAAGAAAAAACAACTGGTTCAAACTTAAACAACCATCAATTTAATATAAACTGCTATATGCTGAAGAGGTTCTGTACAAACCTAATGGTAACCATCTATCAAAAACCACTAATAAATATGCAAAGAATAAAGAGAAAGCTAAATATACCACTAAAGAAAAACAGCAAACCATAAAAGACAAAGTTTCAGAGAAAATCTTCACAAAGAACCACAAAACAAATAATAAAATGACAATAAATACACATCTATCAATAATTATTTTGAATGTAAATAGACTAAATGCTCCAGTCAAAAAACAGAGTGACAGATGGATTAAAAAAACAAGACCCATCTATATGCTGCCTACAAGAGGCTCATTTTAGACCTAAAGACACATGCAGATTGAAAGTGAGGGGACAGGAAAATGTCCAGCATACAAATGGATGTCAAAAGAGAGCTGGGTAGAAATACTTAAATTTCACAAGCTAGATTTTAAACCAAAGACTGTAACAAGAGATGAAGAAGGACATTATAGTATAATAAAGAGGACAATCCAACAAGAAGATGTAGCAATTGTAAACATTTATGCTTGTAACAATGGAACACTTAAATACATAAAAGAGTTTAAAAAAACATAAAGGAACTAAATCAATAAGAATACAATAGGAGGGGACTTTAACATCCCACTTACAACAATGGACAACTCATCTAAACAGAAAATGAACAAGAAACAATGGCTTTGAATGATACACTGGACTAGATGGATTTAACAGATATATTCAGAATATTCCATCCTAACTTTGTTAAAATACAACAGGGAATATTCTCCAGAATAGATCACATATTAGCCCACAATAAAAAGCCTCAACAAATTCAAGATCAAAATCATACCATGCATATTTCTGACCACAACGCTATGAAACTAGAAATCATTCATAAGAAAAAATCTGGAAAGACCATAAATACATGGAAGTTAAATAACATGCTACTAAACAATGAATGAGTCAACTGGAAAGTAAAAGAAGAAATTAAAAAGTACATGAAACAAATGGAAATGAAAACACAATCGTCTAAAACCTCTGGGATGCAACAAAAGCAGTTTTTAGAGGGAAGTTTATTGCAATACACACCTACCTCAAGAAGCAAGAAGAATCTCAAATAAACACCTAATCTGACACCAAACAGAACTAGAAGAAAACAAAGCCTAAAGCCAGCAGAAGAAAGTAAAAAATAAAGATTAGAGCAGAAATAAATGATATAGAAACTAAAAACAACAACAACAAAACAATGGAACAGACCACTGACACCAGAGCTGCTGCTTTGAAAGATCAATAAATTTGATAAATTTCTAGCCAGACTTATCTAGAAAAAAAGAGAATGGACTCAAATTACAAAAGAGGGAGGAGAAATAACAACCAACACCATAGAAAAACAAACAATCTTAAGAGAATATTATGGAAAACTATATGCCAACAAACTGGACCATCTAGAAGAAATAGATAAATTCTTAGAAACATATAACCTCTCATAACTGAATCAGAAGAAATTTCTTAAAAAATGTGAAAAGACTGAATACTAATAGTGAAATGGAATCAGTACTTTAAAAACTCCCAAAAAAACCCCACAAAAATCTAGTACCAGATGGCTTCACAAGCAAATTCAATCAAACATTTAAAAAGTCAATACTTATTCTCAAATTATTCCAAAAATATAGAAAAGGAAAGAAAACTTCCAAATTCATTCTATGAAGTCAACATTACCCTGATACCAAAACCAGATGAAACACCGTCAACAAAGAGAACTTCAGGACAATATGCCTGATGAACATGGATGTAAATATTCTTGACAAAAATGCTGGTAAACCAAATCCAACAGTACATTTTAAAAAATCACTCACTATGATCAGCTGGGATTTATTCCCAGGTTGCCAGGGTAGTTCAGTATTCACAAATCTGCATCATATCAATAAAAGAGAGGATAAGAACCATATATTCAGAAAAAGCATTTGATAAAGTATAAAATCCATTCATGAAAAAAACCCTCAACAAAGTAGGTCTAGAGGAAATATAACATAATAAAGACCATGTATGAAAAACCCACAGCTAACACACTCAATGGGGAAATGCAGACCTTTCCCTTAAGGTCAGGAACAAGACAAGGATGTCCATCACCACTTTTATTCAAAATAGTACTGGAAGTCCTAGCCACAGCAATCAGACAGCAAGAAATAAAAGGCATCCAAATCAGTAAGAAGTAAAACACTCATTACTTGCAGATGACATGATATTATATATAGAAAAACTTTAAAGTCTCCAACAAAAATACTGCTAGAACTGATAAACAAATTCAATAAAGTCTCAGGTTACAAAATCAGCACACAGAAATCTGTTGCATTTCTACACACCAATAATGAAGCAGCAGAAAGAGAAATTGCACACAAAATAAGAAAATACTTAGCAATAAACCTAACCAAAGAGGTGAAACACCTGTACTCTGAGAACTATAAAACACTGATGAAAGAAATTAAAGATAATACAAAGAAATGGAAAGATATTCCATGATTATGGATTGGAAGAACAAATAGTATTAAAACATCTATACCATGCAATGCAATCTACACATTTAATGAAATTCTATCAAAATACCAAAAAATATTCTTCACAGAACTAGAAAAAATAATCCAAAAATTTGCATGGAACCACGAAAGACCCTGAATAACTAAAGCAATCTTGAGAAAGAAAAGCAAAGCTGGAGGTGTCATAATTCTGGACTTAAGTTATAGTGCAAAGCTGTAGTGATCAAGACAGTATGGTACTAGCACAAAAACAGGCACATAGATCAATGGAACAGAATACAAAATCCAGAAATAAACCCACAACCCTAAGGTCCATTAATCTTCAACAAAACAGGAAAGACTATCCAATGGGGAAAAGTCTCTTCAAGAAATGGTGCTGGGGGGACGCCTGGGTGGCTCATTTGGTTAAGTGGCTGCCTTCGGCTCAGGTCATGATCCCAGCGTCCTGGGATGGAGTCCCACATTGGGCTCCTTGCTTGGCAGGGAGCCTGCTTCTCCCTCTGCCTCTGTCTGCCTGTGCTCGCTCTCTCTCTCTCTCTCTCTAACAAATAAATAAATAAAATCTTTTAAAAAATCATAAAAAAAAAGAAATAGTTCTGGGAAACTGGACAGCAACATGCAAAAGAATGAAACTGGACACTTTCTTACACCATTCACAAAAATAAATTCAAAATGGATTAAAGACCTAAATGTCAGACATGAAACCATAAAAAATCCTAGAAGAGAACACAGGCAGTAACTTCTTTGACATTGGCCATAGCAACATTTTTCTAGATATGCCTCCTTTGGCAAGGGAAACAAAAGCAATATTGGGACTTCATCAAAATAAAAATCAGCTGCACAGCAAAGGAAACAATCAACAACACTAAAATACAACCTAAAGTGAAGTGCCAGGGTCGCGAGACCCCCGAAAAGACCACCACGGAGACACGGAGTCAAATGCAAGTGCAAGGTTTCTTTATTGAGAGCGTGCCCAGGCACGGACCCCCGTCCAACACACCGAGGCAGCGGGTGGAGGAAGTAGGGTCCCAAGTCCTCTTTGAGCATTACTTACAAAGACAAAAACCATAAAAGTCACATGTATAGGTGACCTTTTACAGGATTGGTGTTAGTGTTGCTTAAGCTGTGCTGTCTATCGAGGATTGACTACTTTGTCTAGGGGATTTTTGCCAGCTATTTACTCAACAGCTGCGGTTGCTGACTTGCACTTTTAATTAGTCACCAGGTTCAGGGGATTTCCAAACCGGTTCCTTGATGGATTACCAAATCCAGTTTCTTAGGGGATTGCATAAAATGGCTCCCTTTACCCAAGATGGCGATACTTTGGCTCTTCATTTCCCCCCTATGTCTGGTGACTAGTTCAATCATGAACTTTTATTGAGTCGTGTGTTGGGAGTTCATAGTCTTCGCCATTTTCAGTTAAAGGTAGGTAGTAAGTATGAGCGCACTGGACCATCAGCTGGATGGTACTCAGTCTTTCCTTCATTAATTGGACTAAGCGGTTTAAGATATATGGTCCAAAGGTTAGTAATAGCATCAGGATGATCAGGGGTCCTAATAAGGTCGATATTAGTGTGGTGAGCCAAGGCGAGCTATTAAACCAGGATTCGAACTAGCCTTGTTGTGCTCCCCATTCCTTCTTTCATTTTGCAAGGCCTTCTCTAACTTTGGCCATGGAATCTTTAACTACTCCTGAGTGGTCTGCATAAAAACAGCATTCTTCTCCTAGGGCAGCACACAGACCTCCTTGCTGGAGGAATAAGAGGTCAAGGCCTCTTCTGTTTTAAAGCACTACTTCAGACAGGGAGGTGAGGGACTTTTCTAAATGGCTGATGGAGTTTTCTATTCTTTCAAGGTCCTTGTCTATAGCCGCCCTTAGGGAAGTTATTTCTGTCTGTTGGGTAGTTAGGGCAGCTATGCCTGTCCCAGCCCCCGCAGCGCCTAAGCCAAATAGGGTTGCGACCATTAGAGCAGTAAAGAGTTCTCTTTTGGCTTTTAGGTGGCTATCTGAGCCCCAGTGAGAGTACATGCTTTCCTCAGGGTGATATAGAATATGGGGCATAATGGTAACCAAAATGCAAAATTCCTTGGAAGCATCAAAGACTGCTACTGAGAGGCAAGGGGTTAGGCCGGTTTTGGAACATATCCACCATCCATTGTTTTTTGGTACAAGCCATTTGGTACTATTAAGGTGTGGATTGGTCTCTATGCGAGCGCAGGAGCCTTTTTTGTTAGTCGGCACTGTCCCTAGGCAGAGTCCTTGGCCTTGTACAGACCTCAGGGTCAGGCCGACTTTACAGTCCTGCCAGGGGCAATGGGACGGGTCAGACTCTGAAGAGGTGTTATAGGTGCTGTTGAGACCTATAGCCTCATAAAAAGGGGATCTAACATCATAGCACAGCCAACAGGAGGATGTGGAGTTTGGGTTGGTGGCATTGAGGACTTTATATGTTGTAACCAATAGTTTCCATAATGGATCTTCATCTATAGGTACCGGGTTAGTGGGAACTAGGGGTATACTAGACAGTGAACTATTTTGGGGGGTAGTGGGGGTTGCCTGTGGGAGTGAAGGTTTGGGCCCCAGGGTCTTGGTCTCTGAGTTTAGTACTTTGTTGGGCCCTATCGCATGGGGTTTACCAAGTGGTTTTGTTAGTCGTCTGAGGAGAAATAGGACTCCATTGTCATGGCCGTTCTGGTAAAGCCGGAGTCCCCAAAAATGTCCTATTTCCCAATTTGTGTCCTGTTTCCCAGCCTCTGTAAATGAAATTTTGACCAGATTACAGCTATGGTTGGTTGAGCATGAGGGGCGTGTGGAGTTTAGTTGGATTTTGATGAGGCTGGGAGGGTCTCTGGACAGCCAACTGCATGTCCCAGTTTGTTCGCAACCCCATGATTTACAGAAGTAGTCCGTCCAGTCACCACATTGGGGATTGTGGTTAGACTGGGAGGGGGCTGGACATATATAAAAACATGTACTTTGGAGAGCCATTTTGGCCATCATGGAGCCACATCCCGGGTTCCTATTCTGCCTTGGTGCCAGGGGTCCTGACTGAATAATTCACATAAGTTAATGATCAGTTCAGGCCACCAGGTTTCTTTAGGGTATGGCCCTGACTGTTGGGATATTACCTTATTAGAGCTTGGGGTGATGAGTTGCCAGGTTACATTAACTGGTTGGTGGGGATTGGATCCTGAGGTTAAGGCTGGCAGGGTCATTAGAAAAAGTCCCAATATCAGTGCCATCGTCGCATCTTGATCTTGAGCGGTTTGGAGGGGTGACATGCAGCTTCCCGGTGTTCACCTTTGTAGTCCTCCTTGTGGGCAAAAGGATCTGCCGGGCGGACGTGGGTGTAATGGACCCATGTCCCCATGCCGTCCACCTTTAGGGCGGTTGGCGTGGTCATTATGATGACGAATGGTCCCTTCCATCGAGCCTCCAGGGTCCCATGGCGATGACGACGGACAAAGACCCAGTCCCCAGGTCGGAACCTGTGGGGTTCGGGAGGGGGACCGGACTCATATAAGGCTTGAAGTTTGGGCCAGACATGTTTGTGGGCTTTCTGAAGCCTCTGGAGGGACTTGAGGACATCCTGGTCATCTATTTCAGCTAAAAGCTCAGACTGAAGATTAGGAACAATAGGGGGCGGGGTCCTGAACATGATTTCAAAGGGGGTTAAGCCCATCTGATAAGGTGAATTTTGCACCCTATATAAGGCAAAGGGGAGGAGAGACACCCAGCCCGCGCCAGTCTCTAAGGCTAATTTGGTTAAGGTCTCTTTTAGAGTTCTGTTCATTCTTTCTGCTGTCCTGAACTTTGGGGTCTATATGCACAATGTAATTTCCAATCAATCCCCAATACGGTGGCTAATCCCTGGGAGATGAAAGCTGGGCCATTATCTGACCCTATCATTACTGGAAACCCGTACCTCAGCATTATTTCCTCTAATAGTACTTTAGCCACGGCGTGAGTGGTTTCATGCCTGGTGGGCAATGCCTCTGTCCATCCTGAGAAAGTATCTACAAAAACTAATAGATATTTGTAGCCATATTTTCCAGGTTTGATTTCAGTGAAGTCAATTTCCCAATACGCACCTGGCTTTTTTCCCCGCAGTCTGGATCCAGGATTTTTGGCATTGGGGCAGGCATTTGTCATCTGGCAGGCCTGGCAATTATTAACCAGGCGTTCAATGGCTTGGTTTCTGCCTTGTATTTTTACCCTTGCATGTCTTAGTAAGTCCTGCATCAGACGGATGCCCAGGTGGGAGGTTCTGTGGATTTTGGTAAGAATTTTGAGACCAAGCTGTTTGGGTAATAATTATTTTACAGTCAGCAGTTCACCACCATCCTTCTAAATATTGAGTCATAGGCAGAGTTTTAATCCAAATAATGTCCTCCTCAGAGTAGTGGGGATTCTCTGGCAGAGCAGGGGACCCGGGGTCCACTAGGACGGGGGCTATAGTGGATTGCAAGGCCACTTCGTGGGCAGTCTGGTCCGCTAGGTTATTTCCCCTCTGTATTGGCCCGTCCCCCTTTTGGTGACCCCGGCAGTGTATGATGGCCAATTTTGGGGGGCCCCATAAGGCCTGCAGAAGGTCTAGTATTTCCTCCTTATTTTTAATTGTTTTTCCCTCTGCTGTTAGGAGGCCTCTTTCCTTATATATGGCCCCGGGGATATGGGCTGTGGCAAAGGCATACCGGCTATCCGTATAGATATTGACCCTTTTTCCTTGTCCTAGTTGCAAGGCCTTAGTTAGGGCCTTGAGTTCAGCTCTCTGTGCTGAAGTTCCCACCGGCATGGGTTCCGCCCATATTACCTTATCACTGGTTGTCACTGCTGCCCGCCCCCGCATACCGGAGTCTGTCACGGACATAGCTGCTGCCATCAGTGAACCAGGTCTCCTCTGCATTGGAGAGGGGTGTATCTTTAAGGTCTGGCCGGGTACAGTGTGCATGGGCCAAAATTCCAGAACAGTGTAGTGTTGCATCCAGATCCGGATCCAGCAGCAAGGTCGCAGGGTTCAAGGCTGTGGGAACCTGGAAAGTTATCCTGGCAGGGTTAAGAAGTAGGGCCTGATAATGAGTCATTCGTGCATTGTTTAACCAGCGGTCCAGTGGTTGCTTTAAGACTCCTTCTAGGGCGTGGGGGGTGGCTATGATGAGGTTTTGCCCTAGGGTCAGCTTATCTGCATTCTTAACCAACAAAGCCACGGCCGCGATAATTTGGAGGCAAGGTGGCCATCCTGTGCAGGGTCCAATTTTTTTGACAGGTAGACCACGGGTCTCTTCCATGGGCCTAATGTCTGGGTGAGAACACCTTTGGCTATCCCTTTATGTTCATCCACATATAGGTGGAAGGGTTTAGTTACGTCCAGCAACCCGAGGGCCAGGGCTTCCAAGAGCCTCCTTTTTAGGATGTCAAAGGCCTGCTGCTCATTTTCTGTCCAGACAAAGTCCTGTTTCTCCTTGGTAGCCTCATACAAGGGCTTAGCCAACTCAGCAAACCCAGGAATCCAGAGGTGCCCAGGAACTCTCTAACCTGCCTCGCAGAGGTAGGTGTGGGAATTTTTAACACAGTCTCCTTCCGGGCATCTGACATTTTGCCCCCTTCTAAAATGTACCCCAGGTACATTACCCGCTATTGGCAGATCTGGGCCTTTTTGGCAGAGGCTCTGTATCCTCGGTCACTGATTGTCTGTAGCAAGTGACCCGTGGCTCTGGAGCAAGTTTTCTGATTGGACACGGCCAGTAACAGGTCATCAACATATTGCAACAAGCTTACGTCCGGGTTCTGGAGGCGATATGCACTCAGGTCTTCGTGCAAGGCCTCATCAAAGATGGCAGGGGAGTTTTTGAACCCCTGAGGCAGTCTAGTCCAGGTCAGTTGGCCACTGACCCCAAGTTCCAGGTCCTGCCATTCGAAGGCGAAGTATGGCTGGCTGCTGGGGGCTAGAGGCAGACTAAAAAAGGCATCTTTTAAGTCCAGAACTGTATACCATTGTTGGTCTGGAGACAGGGTGCTGAGGGGTGTGTAGGGGTTAGGTACAGTGGGATGGATATCCATCACTCGTTTATTAACTTCTCTCTGGTCCTGTACGGGCCGATAGTTGTTGGTGTGGGGTTTCTTGACTGGGAGTAAAGGGGTGTTCCAAGCCGACTGTATAGGCTTTAAAACTCCAAGTTTTAATAGCCGTTTTCTGTGGGGGGCAATCCCATTTTGGCCTCCAGAGGCATGGGGTATTGGCGAACATTTACAGGATCTGCCCCGGGTTTAAGTTCCACATAGACTGGCGGGCGGTGGGATGCCAGACCTATGCAACCGGTTTTGGCCCAGGCCGAAGGGAAGTCTTGGAACCAGGTTTGCATATCTGGATCCATGTCTGGGGATTCTTGGTGGAGTCTATATTCCTCCGCCAGGGCACTGGTAACCATGACCTGGACAGGGGCTCCACTAGGATGGAGTAGCTTTGCCCCGTCATTTGAAAATTGTATCTGAGCTTTCATTTTTGTGAGTAGGTCTCGGCCCACGAGGGGATAAGGACATTCTGGGATCACCAGGAAAGAGTGAGTTACCCGTCCCATTCCTAAGTCCACCATTCTTCGGGTAGTCCATGAATACAATTGAGTTCCGGTGGCCCCTTGCACTAGAGACCTCTTTCCTGAAATATCCCCTCCCGGCTCTAGTAATACTGAGTTTTCTGCTCCTGTATCGACCATAAAATTGACCTTTTTCCCCTCCACCTTTAAGGTTTCCCTGGGTTCGGGAGGGGGGGCGAACCCCGACTCCCCTAATCGCTGTCCACGTCCAACTGCAAGATCTTGGTCTTACGCTCCTTTTTTCAGACAGTCTTTGACCCAATGGCCTTCCTCTTTACAGTAGGCACACTGATTTTTGCCTATCCTCGGTCTCCAATTTGTCGGTTGCTGGTGCCTGACAGTCTCGGGCTGTCCCGTGATGGCGGCCAGGACTTTTGCCAGGTCTCGGCTATGTTTTTCCTGTTGGGCTTCTAAGACACGCGCTAAGGACTTTTCCTGCCTTTTTTCCTTTTTGAGTTCCTTTTCTTCTGCACTGTCCCTATTATTGTATACCCTCTCAGCAAATCTCTGATTTCCCTTTCCCCTAATCTGTCTAGTTTCTGAAGTTTCTAAGTTCTGGAGTTTCTTTTTGATATCAGTGGCTGCCTGGTTCACAAAAGTGAATGTGAGGGTCATCCTCATGCCTCTGGAGCCTCAGGATCATAGGGGGTATATCACCTGAAGGTGTCCTGTAGGCGTTCCAGGTAGGCTGCCAGACTCTCCTCAGGCCCCTGTCTAACGTCATATACCTTACCCATATTGGCCGGCTTCTGAGCAGCAGCCTTGAGACCCGCCAACAGAGTCTGGCGATAGACTTTGAGCCTCTCCTTACCTTCTGCCGTATTGTAGTCCCAGTTTGGCCGTGTGGTTGGGAAGCTCCCATCTATGATAGCCAGGTCAGTGGTGGGGACTCCCGTGGGCCCCGGGACTAGTTTGCGGGCTTCTGTGACAATGCGGTCCCTCTCTTCCATAGTGAAGAGGATCTGGAGTAGCTGTTTGCAATCATCCCAAGTGGGCTGATGAGTAAAAAGGACAGTTTCTAGGAGATTAGTCAGATCACACAGATTTTCAGAGAAGGGGGCATTTTGGGCTCTCCAGTTATAGAGGTCACTAGTGGCAAAGGGCCAGTAGTGATAGGGTTGGTTACCGGCCTGGTCCGGTGGGCCTGCAGGTCTCAGGGGGAGAGCCACTGAGCTGGAGACCGCAGGGTTTTGGGGTTGGGGAGTTATTCCCCGTCTGCTCCGGGTGCCTTGCCCCAGGCCCGCTGGTTTGGCTTCTCCCACCCCTGCGGCGGCAGCAGCAGGGGCCCCAGGGACTTCTGGGGGAGGGGCGTATGGGGGCGGAAATAGATCCTCCTTGGGAGTTCCACCCTGGAAGATAGGTAGTGATTTTGGGTTTTGGGGGTGTCTAGCCTTGGCCACCAAGATCTTAGCCTGAGCGGGTAAGAAGGGGGCCACCCATGGAGGGGGGTTTTTGATCAGCCCTCGCCAGGTAACAATATATGGTATTTGGTTGGGGTGACCATTCCTGGGGTGGAAGACAATGTCTTCTACCGCCTTAATTAGGCCACTATCAAAAATTCCCTCTGCTGGCCATCCGACATTGAAGGTTGGCCATTCGGACCTGCAAAAGGTGTTAAATTTGTTTCTACTGGATTTCCACACTCCGGTTGTGGGCAGCTGCTTTCACGTCACTCCAATGCGCCAGACAGAGATCTAGAGGGGAGGAAAGAACCTGTCCCATGGTTACAGTCCATGTCAGTTCAGTCACAGTAAGGACAATCAATAGACAGACAATAGACAAAACGACCAGAGGGGCCCAACAAGGATGTGTTTTCAGAAATAGAGAAAGAGGTCTTTGGTCAGATACAGACCCTCTCCTGGTTCCCAGAGAGGAAGTACCAAAGATTATACAGATTGAGGGCTCCAAGCCCTCCAGAGGATGGGGGGTCCACACGCTGGATCCCCCAATCAGATGGGCCTCTGGGCCATCGCCCAGGGTCCCACAGTTCAGTCCCCGAGGCACGTCCGCCAAAACCTTATGAACTGTTACAGAGATCAAAACCAAAAGTAACATACAGAGACAGAAACAGGTTAGACAACGAGTGCACTCACCGTCGGCTGGGAAGAAACCTTCGGGTCGGGGTCCGGGGGTCTAAAGGGGGATCCCGGACGAGCCCCCATATGAAGTGCCGGGGTTGCGAGACCCCCCCAAAGAGACCACCACGGAGACATGGAGTCAAATGCAAGCGCAAGGTTTCTTTATTGAGAGCGTGCCCGGGCACGGACCCCCGTCCAACACACCGACGCAACGGGTGGAGGAAGTAGGGTCCCAAGTCCTCTTTGAGCATTGCTTATAAAGACAAAAACCATAAGAATCACATGTATAGGTGACCTTTTACAGGATTGGTGTTAGTGTTGCTTAAGCTGTGCTGTCTATCGGGGATTGGCTACTTTGTCTAGGGGATTTTTGCCAGCTATTTACTCAACGGCTGCGGTTGCTGACTTGCACTTTTAATTAGTCACCAGGTTCAAGGGATTTCCAAACTGGTTCCTTGATGGATTACCAAATCCGGTTTCTTAGGGGGTTGCATAAAATGGCTCCCTTTACCCAAGATGGCGTTACTTTGGCTCTTCAAAAGAATGGGAGAAGATATTTGCAAATGACATATCTGATAAAGGGTTAGTATCCAAAATATATAAAGTACTCACAAAACTTAATACCCAAAAAAAAATAATAATAATCTAATTTAAAAATAGGTAAAAGACATGAACAGATATTTATCCAAAGAAGACATACAGATGGTCAACAGCCACATGAAAAAATGCTCAACATCACTTATCATGAGGGGAACGCAAAACAAAACTACAATGAGATATCACCTCACACCTTTCAGTATGGCTAAAATAAACAACACAAGAAAGAACAGGTGTTGGTGAGTTACCCTCATGAACTGTCAGTGGGAATGCAAACTGCTGCAGCTACTGTGGAAAATATTATGGAAGCTCATCAAAGAGTTAGAAATAGAACTACCATAAGATCTAGCAATCGCACTACTGGGTATTAACCTGAAGAAAACAAGATTCAAAGTGATTCAAGCACCCTGATGTTTATCGTACCATTACCAACAATAGCCAAAATATGAAAGTAGCCCAAGTGTCCCTCGACTGAGGAATGGATAAAGAAGATACAGTGTATACACACAGACACACTCACAGTGGAATATTATTAAGCCACTAAAAAGAATGAAATTTCTCCATTTGCAATGACCTGAATGGAGCTGGCGAGTATAATGCCAAGTGAAATAAGTCAGAGAAACACAAATACCATATGATTTCACTCATATGTGGAGTTTAAGAAATAAGCAAAGGGGAAAAAATATGAGAGGGAGAGAGAGAAACCAAGAAACAGACTCTTAACTAGAGAGAACAAATTGATGATTACCACAGAAAGCGGGGTGAGGGGCTGGGTTCAACAGGTGATGGGCATTTCAGAGGGTACTTGTGACGAGCACGGGGTGATGTATGGAAGTGTTAATTGTACACCTGAAACTGATATAAGTAACTGGAGTTAAAATTTTAAAAGAAATTTAAAGACTAGTGAGTATGTTAAGTATAAGTATTAAAGACTAGTTAAGTATGTTCATGCCCTCTGAGTCAGAAATTCCACTTCTCAATTTAAGGAAAAGAAATCAGAGATGTATCATTGCAGTGTTATTCATAAGAATAAAATACTGAATTGGCCACTAATATGAAACAATAAGGGATTGTCTAAATTATGTACTATCTTATGATGAATTATTTTACAACCACTAAAAGCCAGTATTTCAAAGAATTTTTAAAGAAAGTAATTTTGAAGTCATAATTTTAAGTCTAAAAAGCACATAGTTGGATATAAAGAATGAACTAAGTGTGTGTTTGTGTTTAAGAATATACCAGGGGCATCTGGGTGACTCAGTCAGTAGAGCGTCTGACTTCAGCTCAGGTAACGGTCTTGATGTCCTGGGATGAGCCCCGCATTGGGCTCCGTGCTCAGCAGGGAGTCTTCTTGCCCCTCTCCTTCTTCCCCTGCACCTTCCCCCCTGCTTGTGTTCTCTCTCACTCTCTCTCAAATAAATAAGAAAATCTAAGAAAGAAGAAAGAAGGAAAGAAAGGAAGGAAGGAAGGAGGGAAAGAAGGAAGGAAGGAAAGAAGGAAGGAGGAAAGGAGAAGGAAAGGAGAAAAAAGAAAAGAATATACCAATGGGGTGGCTGGCTGGCACAGTTGGTAGAGCTCTGGGGTGTGAGTTCTGGGTTGTGATCACTGGGTTGTAAGTTCAAACCCCACATGTAGAAAAATAAAATCTTAAAAAAAAAAAAAGTACACCAGCAGTGTTAGTGATTACCTTTAGTGTAAGAATACAAATATGTCTTACTTTCTTTTCTTTAATAATCTACAGTAGGTACAGTAGTTCCTCTTTATTGGCAGGGGATATGTTGCAAGACCCCAGTGGATGGCTGAAACATGAATAGTACCAAACCCTATATATACTGTCTTTTCTCCTATACATAATACCTAAAGTTTAACTTATAAATTAGGCACAGTAAGACATGAACAATAGCTAATAATAAAATAAGCAATCATAATAATATATTGTAATAACAGTTATATGAGTGTGGTCTCTTTCTCACTTAAAATATGTTGCCATACCGTACTCACCCTTGTTCTTGTGATGATGTGAGATGATAAAATGATGAGATAATGAGGTCATTGGGCTACTAATGACCTAGCAATATGTTAGGAGGATCATCTGCTTCCGGACCCATGGTTCACCAGGGGAGCAAACTATAAAAGCAAAACCACAGATAAGGGGGAACTACTGAATTTCCCAAATTTATTCTCTTACAAAAAGAAGCTGGTGTGAAAGCGGGGGCAGGGGATATGGGCAGAGCGAGAGGAGGACAACACTAGAGGGGATTGTTTTGTTTTAGACTGAAGTACATGGGCATAGCATTATACGATGAGTGGAAATGTCAGTGAAGTAGAGGCTGAATGTATGGAAGACAAGAAGATAACTGACAGCACAGGCTTCCTGAGGCAATAAGAAGGAATGAGGTCTGGCTCTAGTAAAAGGGTTAACTTTCAACAGGGAAGGGTACTTCTTTGACTTTATGAGAGAGAAGGAAGTAAGGAGCAGTGCTGCCTTGTTGACTTTGCATTCACACTGCCTGGCCCTGAATGGAGCATGTAAGTTTATAGGTGAAGGAGAAGAACTGGAAGATTTACTATAGGTTGACTCCCATTTTCTCCAGTGAGAGAGCCAATATCTAGTATAGTGGTTCACAAACTTTTACTAGAATGTATTATAATGTATTATTTTTTGTGGTCTGTATCCTTTTCTAAACTGTGAGCTCCCTAAGGGCAGAAAAAACCATGTCTTATCTCCATATCTACTACATCATTCCAGTGACTGACTGATGCAAGGTAGATGCTCAAGAACAGTTTGTTGAATGAATGAATGAATGATTAATGAATGAATGCAGTATGATAGGAGACATAAGAATAGTGGTAAGGGTTTCATATAGCTTATGTGAGTGTTAAAGGGAGTTGACCAGTGACAAGTAAAAGGACCTGGGCAGCCTAAAGACAAAATTGCATACCTCTGTACTTAAGAAGTTTCCAAATAGAAACTGGAGAAACTAATTATAATTACAAATTATTTGCTCTGCTCCCTGTCCAATAACCCCTTTTCTTTAAACCTGCCCTGCACAAGTCTCTATGGGGCAGATGAAAGGGCAGAGATCCATGCAGCCCAGCCATCATAGAAAAGAGTGGTCCTCTAACTGCTAACATTCTGTTTTCCTTTGTTTAATTTGAACCTGTACAGACTTTTAGCCTCTTACTAGGTAATACCTACCTTGCATAGTAAATTGGACCAAGTATGTAGAAAGTCTTTTAAGTTATTAATGACAACACAAAAGCAAGGGGTATATTTTACTTATTTTTATATGCTGAAAGCAAGAAGATGCCCCAAATTTTTAAATGCTTCAGGTCCTAGAATAGCTTCCTCCAGCCAGGTTTCAGGTTCTGAAGCTTCCGTTGGCCTAAATAGGAACATTCCACCAAAAGGAGAAGATTATATTTTTTTCCCCAATACACACTTTCGCTTTAAGGTTATCAGAATGGTGCTATCTAAGAGGAGTGGTTTAAATGTGAGCAGAAGCTGCTGACACAGATTAACTTTAACAGGATGCTATAGAGGAGAGGGTTGGATCAGAGTGATGATTCACAGATACCAGCATTTGTTATTCTTGACTTTTTTTTTTCCAAAACAGAATTGCATTGATGAAATTGAGGCCATAATCAGCGTTAAGCTCCAGCTCATCGGAATTGTTGGTATTGGGATTGCAGGTCTCACGGTGAGAAAGTTCCAGAACTTACCTTTTTTGCTTTTTAAGAAGCCTTTGCATCTTATTTGTCTTCAAGTGTGATACAGCAGTATCTTAGGAGAGATTTCTCATAAAAGGCAGATAGTTGTTGACAAGACATCTTCTAAGAACAAAGCATTTGATTATCAATTTGATTATCAAACCTTGAGTTTATCATTGCAATTACTTCCCACATTAAGGCCAGCAAGTTTAAACTAGACAAGTGATTTCCAATTCTGGGTCTCTTCTTA
>RCUC01146369.1:0-60701 GCA_003697995.1 Taxidea taxus jeffersonii | reverse complement strand
AAAAAAATCATTTAGAAGGACACTTGTAAGAGGGATTTAGTCATGGATGAATGAAATATATCTGGTTTTCAAGGTCAACACCATCGTAATTTATAATGGTTCTGACTTTTCTCTGTGTTTTTATTTTCCCCCATTTTTGGTTGTAATACAAATTACTCTAACACTAACTTATTTTTCATAATGACACCAAAGCAATACCAGTTTATTTGAAAGTAATTTAAAATTGCTATACAATATCTCAGTCTGCAATGGCTTTCCACCAACACAATACTGTGTTCTTCAGAGAATATCTCTAAGTACTTACTTAGTTCCCCGTTATCTGGGAAACATTTAAATAATCCCAATAATTAGAATTCTTGCCTTTACTTAAAATAATGGTATTAAGGTAATCTAAAGTAACTATCATATTTGGGATAAGTTTCATGAAGCTAATTTCGATGTGATAGGAAAATATGATCCTAATGACAGGATTGGGAGAATTTCATTTGACTGGTTATTTGTAGGAATCTAATTGGCTCTAGTAGTCAAGGTTAGTTCTCTTTACTATTTTTTCACTTCCTTGACAGTATCAGTAATCTATTGCTGCATGTCAAATCACCACAAGCTTAGTGACTCAAAAAACAATATTTATCACCTCAGTTTTGGCAGCAGGAAGTCCTGGTCTATGGCTTAGCCGGGTGCTTTGCTTCAGATTTCTTAGAAGACTGCAATCAAGTGGTCACCCGGGACTGAAGCAAGTCTCAGGGCTTGAGTTGGGACAATTTGCTGATCAAGGTCATTCACATGATTGTTGGAAGGATTCAGTTCCTTGCTGGCTTTTGGCTGGAGGTGTCCTCAGTTCTTGGCATGGGGACCTCTCCATCAGAGCATCTCATGTGGGCATGAGATGGGTAGATTCATCAGAGCAAGCGAGAAGAACCTTTTTGAAAGAAAATGTCAGTGAGGTGGAATTCACATCACAGTCTTTTGTAAGCTAATCTCAGAAGTGTATCCCATCAATATTTCCGTATTCTATTCATTGGATGCAAGTCACTAGGTCCAGCCCTTCAAATGGAGGAGTGTACACAGAGAGTGAGGACCATTGTGAGCCATTTTAAAGACAACCTACCACACTAGCTTCTCTACAGGTATGTTTCATTTGATTCCTAAATGAGAAAAAAGAGATTTGTAAGAGGTAGGTGTAGAAGTAGGAATACAATCAAAGGCATATCCAAAGAAATGGGCTGCAGATCCAATGAATGCTGACAAAGAAGAACTTGAAGGGTTCCCAAGTTACTGGAATTTTAGCTACTGAAAATGTAGGCTTCCACAGAGGATCTTCAGGGCCTAGGGAAGAGACACTTTGTTGGGAGGGATGTATTCATGGTTTTTAACTATACGAAGTGAATCAGACAGAAGAGGAATTATATTTCTGTTTTCTGGTTCCAGAAGGTAAAAACAGGACTAATGGATGGAAATAATGGGGACAAATTTCTGCTCAAGATAAGGAAGTACTTTCTGGCCAGTGGAGATGTTGGCTAGTGGAGTGGGTACCACAACGGTGCTGTGCCCTACTGCAAGGGAATTGTTCAGGGTAGCTCTGGATAGGGATGCGCACAGGTGAAATTTGGAACCCTAGTCCTACTGCCAGTCTGCCTTTCAGCTTCCCTGCCATGGGCAGTACCCACACAAGAGAAGGCAGCCAATAAAATAAGGGATTGATTTGTGCATGGCTGAGCAAGGACCCCATCATGCCCAAGGCAGGATTTGCTCTGACAAGTAATCTGGAGCATGAGGTATAAAGGGTTAGCTGTCCCCTTCCTCGCCTTCCTCCCCTCCACCCCCAACAGATGGTTGAGGCTGCAGGGCAGGAACAGTGCATTTCATTAATCGTCTCCTGGAGGATCAGAGTTGAGAGCACTTCTCTGGAGGTCAGAACCTATGAGTCTATAAATCAAAGTGATGGAAATATAGATCTACCTAATTCTTTACCATTGCAGTTTAATATTCTGCTGTGTGGATGCTTAATCAATCCACTATCGACAAAGATGTTTTTAAAATATCAAAGCAAGGGGCACCTGGGTGGCTCAGTGGGTTAAAGCCTCTGCCTTCGGCTCAGGTCGTGATTCCAGGGTCCTGGGATCGAGCCCCACATCGGGCTCTCTGCTCAGCAGGAGGCCTGCTTCTCCCCTCCTCCCCCGCTTCTGCCTGCCTCTCTGCCTACTTGTGACCTCTATCTGTCAAATAAAAAAAAATAAAAAATAAAAAACTTTAAAAAAATATCAAAGCAAAATAAAATAATATTTGCATATAGAAAAAAATCAAATTACAGAAACGATCCAAGAAGAAACTCTCAGTCTTTCATAGAATGTGTTCGTTTATCTTATTAGGCAATTAGGTAATATGTAGTTCGAAGGGTACACTTTAAGTAGTGTCCCTCCTAGCCCTGCATCTTCTCTCTTACCCCCTGACTCTAAAGGGGGGTAGATCTCTTTACTGTGGTCAGTATTCAGAACATAAAATTTACCATTTTAACCATGGTAAACATACAGCTTAGTGACATTAAGTGCATTCAGGTTGTTGTAGAACCATCACTGCCATCTGTCTCTAGAAACTTCTCATCATCCCCAACTAAAGTTGGTACCCATTAAATAATAACTTCCATTGTGCCCTCTCCCTCAGCCCCAGCAACTTCCATTCTGCTCTCTTCCTCTATGAATTTGACTATTCTAGGAACCTCGTGTAAGTTGTCCCTTTGTGTCTGGCTCATTTCTCTTAGCCTAGTGTTTTCATCTAACCATGTTGTAGCTTGATTGTGTCAGAATTCCATTTATTTTTAAGACTGAGTAATGTTCCATGATTTGTATTTCTTCACATTTTGTTTATCCATATCTGTCAGTGGACATTTGGATTGTTTCCACCACTTTTTGGCTATTGTGAATAATGCTGGTATTAACCTTTGTGTACAAATACCTGTTCATGCGGTGCCTGGTGGGCTCAGTCCATGGAATGCGTGATTCTTGACCTCGGGGTCATGAGTTTGAACCCCACACTGGGCATAGAGATTTCTTAAAAAAAAAAAATTAAAGAAATTCTAATATCTGTTCAAGTTCCTGCTTAAAATTCTTTTAGATATATACCTAGAGATGGAATTGCTAGATCACAGGGTAATTTTATGTTTAATATTGGAGGAATATATGTAGCCACTTTTATTATTTTCTTTGTTTTCTAGTTATTCATTATGTACATAGAGCAAAAACAAAAGAAGTGTACTCCTTTCCCTCTTTCTTATATAAAAGATAGAATATTGGGTTGATACACTACTACTATTTTCTAAAGATACTTCTATATCAGTACCCAGAGAGCGTCCTTGTTCTTTTTTCCATATTTCTCTTTTATTAGCTGTATAATATTCCACTACCACTGTTTTGCTCTTTTGTTATAAAAGAAATGTCACAATTTAAAAAACTTATAAATATATAATCATTTACCTATGAAGTATATGTATAGAGTAGATTCCTTGAACCTGATTACCGGATCAAAGAGTAAACATATTTTAAATTTTGGTAGATATTGGCAAATCTCCCCCCCAGGGGATGTGCAAATTTCCATTTTCACTGGCACAGAATACATTTCTGTCATTTCACCTATTTACCATGGATTTTAGGTTTTTGCTAATTTACTCGATGAAACCTGGTAACACTGCATACTTTTAAATTTTATTTCTCTTATTAATAGTGAGGCTAAGTAACTTCTCATGTTTAAAGGCTACCTGTTTTTGTTTTTCTGTGAACTTCCTATTAATGTCCTCTACCCGTTTTTCTACTTTTTCCTGTCTGTTTTCTTACTACCATCTAGGAACTCCTTATACACTTGGGAGATGAGCTGTTCCTCTGTGAAATGAGTTACAAATATCTGTCCCAGTTTGTAATTTGTCTTATGACTTGGCTTATGATGTTTTGCCCTGAAAAAGACCGATTTTTTATGTGGTTGAAATTATGTATCTTTCTTATGTGTGTGTGTGTTCCTGGATTTTGAGTCATAGTTGGAAAGGGCTTGTTCCAGGGTTATAAAAAGTATTGTCTGTGTTTTCTTTTAGTACTTTAATTGCTACTTTATTTTTTTTTCCAAACAGTTTACTCCTAGGCCTTTTTGGAGTTATCTATAATGCAGTGAGAGGTATGGTTCCTCTTTTATCTCATTCCAGGTGGCTACTCAGTTGTTCCTGAAACATCTGTTAAAAAGTCTTCCTCTTTCTGGGGACACCTGGCTAGCTCAGTCAATAGAACATATAACTCTTGATCTCAGGGTCATGAGTTCAAGCCCCATATTGGGGGTGGAGCCTACTCAAAAAACAAAATAAAGACAAAAAGAAAAGAAAAGAAAGTCTTCCCCTATCCCATTCTTTTGAGATACCACCTTTACTATGTACTAATTTTAGGATATATTTTGGACTACATATAGGTTTCTGGGTTTTTTTTTTTTTTCATTTTGTCCATCTGTGTTTATGCCAAACTACCATGTTATTTTAATTTTTGAAGTTTTCTAGGATATTTCAATATTTGACATGAATAACAGCTCTTCTTTATCGAGTTTTTCTGGATAGCTGGTGTTTTTATTTAGATCTTGTTACATTTGTAAGTTTACTTTGGTGGAATTCACATCTTTATGATGTTGAGTCTTGGTAAGACATTAAGGCTTTCCATTTATTTGTTTTTACTTTTGCATCCATGGGGAATAATTTGGGATTTTTCTCATAAAGGTTATATATATTTCTCATTAAGTTTCTTCTTGGTAATTTATCTTTTGCAATTTTTATAAATATTGCATTTTTACACTTTATTATGACTATTGGTTTCTGATGTGTTCTAATTATGGAGCTAATTTATTGTTTGTAATAGTTTTTCAGAAGACTCTCTGGTGTTTTATAATTACATAAACATGACATCTACAAAGAGTGACAGTTTTTCTATCTCCTTTTTAAGTCTTACCTCTAATTTGTTTTATTAAATTGCATTGCTTAATACCTCCACATATTAAGAGTAATAGGGATAATGGGGATCTGTATCAATAGTTCTGTACTTCTTGAATTATCTATTTTAGATAGTATCTGATTTCTAGTTCAAAAAAATTAAGGGAGTGTCTGGGTGGCTCAGTCATTAAGTGTCTGCCTTTAGCTCAGATCATGATCCCAGGGTCCTGGGATGGACCCCCCGAATCGGGCTCCATGCTCAGTGGGAAGCCTGCTTCTCCCTCTCCCACTCCCCCTGCTTGGATCCTCTCTCTCGCTGTCTCTCTCTCTGTCAAATAAATAAATAAAATCTTTTAAAAAAATTAAGACTTTTGCTAAAATACACTATCTTGCTTGTCTGCACTATTTCATGACTATCTTTTAATTAGTCATGTAATCTTTTCAAAGTTTATAATATTTAAATTCAATTAGTAATCTTTAATTAAGATCTACATGCTTTGTTCATAGATATTCATTGTAAAAGAGTATTTAACTATTATGATTGTATAAATGTTACTCATAAAGGGATTCACGAAAGGGTAATTTGATCCTGTGCCACCAACATTTGATGTTCCAAAGAGAATGTCTGAGTGAGATCTATTTGAATCTTTTAGATTTCTTTCTAGTCTTGTTCATCTTTTCTAAGTCAAACTTCATTATTATTCTTTCTTCTGTCTTGTCTTTTCTTCTGTCCTACTATATTTTAAAAATCCTTTTCTTTCTGGAGCAACCCTCAGATCGTGTTTTCCTATAGGCTGTTGAGTGATGCACTTCTTGCATCATTGCAAGTCAGGGTACGTTTTTATTTTACCTTGTGCTTTACTGATTATTTGGCTGGGTATAAAATTCAAGAACAAAAGTCAATTTCCATCAGAATGAAGACAGCTCACTAGAGTCTACTGTTGCTAATGTGAAACTTGAAAATAATCTGCTTTACTCTATTGGCATATGGTCAGTTTTCCTCTTTCTTGGGAAGTTTTTAGAATTTTCTACTTATTCTTTGGAATTTTGGCATTTCATCCATTTGGGTACAGGAGTGGTCGTTCTTTACTAGTCTTTTCTTTTTTTTTTTCCCCCATCTATCTGCTTAACCCTCAGCAGATATTTTCAATATGAAGACTTCTAACTTTTTTTTTTTTTAACTCACAACAACACTATAAAGTATGACTAGTATTTCCAGTTTACAAATAAAGTTTAGAATTGGGGCACCTGGGTGGTTCAGTTGTTAAGTGTCCACCTTTGGCTCAGGTCATGGTCCCAGGGTCCTGGAATCGAGCCCTGCATTGGGCTTCCTGCTTGGCCGGGGAGTGTGCTTCTCCCTCTCCCTCTGCCCCTGCTTGTATTTCCTTCTTTGTTGTCTCTCTCTGTGTCAAATAAATAAATACAATTTTAAAAAACAAACAAATCAAGTTTAGAGAGAGAAAACCATCTGCCTTACATCTCTGCCTAGTTTCTCTAGTCTCTTACACTTGTAGTTACTTGAAATACATCTGATGATCTTAATTCAGATTACTCATGTTACAAAGTGTAAAACACTTTGATTTTAAACTTAGAAAGTTGAACCTTTGCTACCTTTAAGTTTTGGTGTTTATGACAGTGGTGATTAATTAACAGGTTAGTTCATATTTGCAAGTTCTGTCTACTGTAAAAAAAAAGGAAAGAAAGAAATATACATGAATAGTTACATCCCTATGGCCCCCTCTCTAACTACACCTCAAGCAAGTCACTTCTTTTGTGGTGCCCTAAAGGTGAGGAAGAAGTACAAGTTGTGGACATAAGATTTGCTGGAAGAAACAATTGTAGGATTTGGGGTTCATCCTATATTCCAACCCTTTTATTTATGGAGAGAAAAGGTAGGCAAAAATATATGCTATATCTATCAAGAAATCATAGTGATTTGAAAAAAAATGAATTAGAATAATAAACTGATAGAGGCAAGAACATGTGCTCTCAACATGTGAGAGATCCTCAAGAATTCATGAGTCACAATGTTGTAAAGCCAGGGAGTTCCCAAAGGTCATGTTGCAAATCAGTGGTAGAATAAATAATAAGTAATTTTTTTGAGAAGATAACAAATTTATTTCTCATCCTATCAAATCAAGACATATTTTCTTGCCTCTTTTCTCCATAGGCAATCAGGGAAGTTGCCATGACCAACAAGGAAAGCACCAAATTCCTCTAAACATACTGAACTTTTTAAGCTGTAAGTAATAGGAGCTAGAGTCTTCCATTCCAACTAGTGTTAAGTGGTCTTAATGAGACCACTTTGGTTTTTTTTTTTGTTTTGTTTTTTGGGGGGTTTTTTTGTTTGTTTAAGATTTTATTTATTTATTCGACAGAGAGAGATCATAAGTAGGCAGAGAGGCAGGCAGAGAGAGAGGAGGAAGCAGGCTCCCTGCTGAGCAGAGAGCCTGATGTGGGGCTCGATCCCAGGACCCTGAGATCATGACCTGAGCTGAAGGCAGAGGCCCAACCCACTGAGCCACCCAGGCACCCCGAGACCACTTTGTTTTTAGACACATAAAGAAGGAAGGCTGTGTAGAGTGGTCCCTCCTTTATCCACAGAGGTGCTGGAAACTGCAGATAGGACTGAACCCTATGCATGCTACATTTTTTTCTGTACATACAGACCTGCAATGAAGTTTAATTTATCAATGAGGCACAGTAAGAGATGAGCAACAATAATAATAAAATAGAATAATTATAACAATATACTATAATGGAAGTTATGTGAATGTGGTCTCTTTCTAACAGAATATCTTATTGTACCGACTCACTCCTCTTCTTGTAATGTGAGTGGATAAGATGCTTTCCTGATGAGAGGAAGTGAGGGGGATGACAGGAGGATTGTGATGTAGCCCTTGGTTACTGCAGAATTTCTGCCAGTACTCAGCAGGATCATCAGCTTTTAGACCCTAGCTGACTATGGGTAACAGAGACCACAGAAAACAAAACTGCAGATAAGGGGGACCACTGTACTCAGGACAAAAGAATCATAATTCCACAGGCCACTCGCAGCTGTCCTGGTATATTACGGACACATCTCTATTGGATGGAATAAAATGTAGTGTTGTGATACCCAACCAAGCGGCTCTATACGAGTGTCTCAGCCTTGGCACCATTGGCATTTGGGGCCGGATAAATTTTGCTGTGAGAGGCTGTCCTGGGCATTGTAGGATGCTCTGTAACAATCCTGGCCCTTGCATACTAGAAGCCAGTAGTGAAAAGGACAAGTGTCTTTCAGGTATAGCCAAAAGCCCCTTAGGGTTGGGAGGGAATTGTCCTCCCCCCGATTGAAGACCACTGATCTACACTGATCCGATAGAAAAAGTTTTTAGTTAATAACTCTGGAAAATACATAACAGATACATTCTGCTTTTCACACTGGAGTTTTTGAACATTATGTGTTAAAACATAAACATTTCAGGCTCTGGAAAAAAAAGGCAAAGAATCTTTATATAAATACAGTGACCCCTTGGGATCATCAGATAGTAGTACTAAAATACATAAAATAAAATTCTGTGTGGGTACAAGAAAGTTTTCTGTGCAGATTATTAACCTCAGCCTCGAGTTACTAACAGCACAAATGCAGCAACTTATGTGTCTGCGCATGCCTTTATGCTTCATAATGTCTAAGCATGCTTGAAAAAAATATATTCTTACTTTGGAAATAGAACAACTATTTGTAAAGATGATTCAGTCGGCGGGATGCTCTAGTTGGCACTCCCTAAATTCTATTTTTGCTGAGAGGAGCTGCTGCCTTAAAAAAGAGACACTGAAACTTAGAATATGTTAAACCACTTTGCTGCCCATTTTGCCTGGATAAATTTGCTTAATGGTCATAACTTATGCCCTGACAGATAATCTTGTGCCAAGTGTTTGGAAGGTGAACGAAGGAATTACTCAGTCTAACTAGGAGCCTGAAATAGAACAATTTCCAGAAAAGCACTTGCATTTTTTGACTGTTGCCTAACACTATTTCCTACTTCTCTTTACTGTATTGATAGTGGAATGTTGCTTCAGTTGCCTATAAAAGGACTTTTCTGTTACTTTAACATTGACCGAACCTGTCTTTCCTGTGGGTGGTGGTGATGGAGGATAGGAGGGTTGGATGAGGATGGCAGGGAAGGAGCAGGGGATGGGAAGGGAGCAGTGATGAAGAGTGATACAAGATGAGACGTTTCTAGAAAGAAAGGGAATCTTTCAGTGAAAATGGCTTAGACATATATAAATAAGTAGGCGTATGTGCATATAAACAGACCTACCATATATACACACGTAATATATGCTCATAGGATATAATTACATATATACACACATATATTTGGTTTCTTTAACAGCATCTAGTCCTGAAAAACCACCATTACAGAGCCCCATGGAGGATGGATACTATTTAGTTTGGCGGGTGATGGGATTATTCTATTTGTATTACAATAACACTTCCGTAATGCCCTCTGCTAAATCTGACAGTCAAGCGATTCATCAGTTAGCCTGTTGTCTCCAACGGTCTGGAGTTCTGCAGTAGGATGAGGCTCCTGAGCTTCTTGAAGGATCATGTGTCCAAAAGATTAGATGGAAGAAAACACATCAACCCAAGAACCATGATTAAAATTTCCTTCTTTGGCCAGCCTGTGTGACTACTTAGAGACTCTTATTTAGAGAAAGGACGAACAAGGGATATATATATATATATACATATATATATATACTACCCAGGAGAGCGAAGAAACCAAAAAGCACCTTTTTAATAGCAGGATGGAGAAGATGAGAAGCAAAGGAAGGAAGAAAGCCAACACAAAATGAAAGGAGGGTGTACCCAACAGAAGTTCAAGGCTTTGATAAAAATCCAAAGAACCCATTTTCAGGCATCAGCCTGGCCTAATCTGTTAGAAAAGAGAAAGGGCATTCTTTTCTTTCTCCTGGCTCAGAAAACACAAAATTCAGAAGGAAACTGGAAATGAAGAAGCAGCAAAGGTTATGTTGCTTCTTTCATAAGAGACATAGTAGCTACAAACGAGGCCCTGTGAAGGAAAAACGAGAAGTGTTCCTAAAAATAAATAAATAAAGTTTCCTTGAGATGCTGTCTTGCACCCAGGGAAACAAATAAAGGAAACAGGGTGTTATGTATTGTTCTTTCAAACTCCAGCAGTTTGGGAACCTTTTCTTTCCCAGCGGGGAGGTGTTGGGGTAGGGTGGGGTGGCTTTGCCTTCAGCTTTCAACCTTGCTCCCTCCCCTCCACCCCCATTCCTCACTGTTTCAGGGAACTAGAACTTGGTTCTCTCCACAAAACCCCACTCCAATGCATCTGTTTTATGTACCGCTAGTATGTGCAGTGTGAAATATTGACTATAAATACATGATGGGAAGGATGTAACATGTTTTTTAATCCAAAATGTGCTATGCAATGTGGCATTATTAATATCAGGAATAATAATAATGCCACCTGAAGATCTGAGAATCAAGTTTAAAGCTGCCTCTATTGTTAGTGGGAAATGTTTCTGCAGGAAACCCAAAGGTGTAGCACGTTTTTGTGTGCTCGTGTTTTTGGGGATTATTTTCATGCATGCAGTCATTTGCTGCGGTCTAAAACAAGCATTTATCAGTGAACAATTCCGAAACAAGGAATTTGGACTGGGCTTAGCAGAACAGTTATGTTGGCATTGTCTGAGTCACTCATTCACCTTTGGTCTAAGTATTTACCCAAAGATACAAATGTAGTGATCCTAAGGGACCCTTGCACCCCAATGTTTATAGCAGCAATGTCCACCATAGCCAATATATATATGTATATATGCATATATACACACACATACACACCATGGAATATAATGGAATATAACTCAGTCATCAAGAATTTACATTTTTGCAAATTTGCCATTTACAGCACTGTGGGTGGAGCTAGAAGGTATCATGTCAAGCAAAATAAGTCAATCAGAGAAAGATAATTATCATATGATTTCACTCACCCGTGAAATTTAAGTAATAAAACAGAGGAGCATACAGGAAGGGAGGGAAAAATAAAACAAAATGAAACCAGAGAGGGAGACAAACCATAAGAGACTCTTAAGCATAGGAAACAAATTGAGGGTCGCTGGAGAGGAGGGCAGTGGGGGCATGGGGTAACCGGGGGATGGGCATTAAGGAGGACACGAGATGTGATGAGCACTGGGTGTTATATACAACTAATGAATCACTGAACTCTACCTCTGAAACTAATAATATACTCTATGTTAATTAACTGAATTTAAATAAAATACAATTAAATTCAAAAGAATATATTCCACTTGCTCCCCTCCACCTCCACCCAACTTGAACATCTGATGTCAGCCTGAACGAAAAGCAATATTCTCGGTGTGATCTGCCAGCATGCTGAAAGGGGCTATCTTTTCCTTCATTCTATATTATTTACTTGCTTTAAGGAAGTCTTAGGTCATTCTATTAACTCAGTTTGTATGGGCAGCCACAAGTTTCCCAAACCGATGTACAGATGATATTGTGGAAGAACATATAGATCTGTATATTCTTATTAAGTTTAATTTTACAATATCCATCCCATTTTTCCCTATTGCTGAGTCTTCTCAGGATCCTTATGTTTGCTTGTAAATTATTCTGACGTTACGAATGTCATCCATGAATTCAGCCAGTATGTTTTCTGGATCTTCATTGAGGTATTAGACAAGCTATGGAATAGGATGGGGTTGATGGGGCTGAGGACAAAATTCTCCAGCAGGTCATGAGGAGCCTACTTTCATTTCAACTAACTGGCATCAAGATAACTGGTCTAATGGGACTGCCGTCTTCCTTTTCCCATCAGGTACTCCATCCTGAAGTGGCTACCACACTTAGGGATGGAGCAGTGGGCACTTTGTCAAAGTCATTACTAAAATCTAGTTATGTGGTCCCATCTCTCATTCTCCTCATTCACCGGACAAGTTAACCTGCCCATCAAGAAGTGAAAATAGTGCAGTTTCTGGTGAAAACCACTTCCTCTTAGTAAATCTTTGCAAGATATCCCCAATTATAATTATTTCTGAAATTGACAGAGCATGTGCCCTTTGCTTAGCTCAAATATAAAAACCCTCACATAAATCCATTCCTCCATTCAACATGTGCTTATTAAACACCTACTATGTGGTGGGCACTGGAACCATTAGCTCATTTGGAATGAGCATGCCTAGAAATAAAGCCAAAGATTCATCTTTTATGTCATGCTTTGAATTTTGAAATTCTTCTGCACATAGTGGAGATCTGTTGACTAGTTTCAAGTGCTATAATTAAATCTGTGGGTTAAATAGATCTCTCTAGATGGTGATTAGAGTATGGTGTAAGGCCACAAGTGAGGAGACCCCTAAAGTAATCTAAGAGGAACGTAGTGAGAAGCTGAATTAAGACACTGGCAGTGGGGATAAAAATGAGACACATTTAGCAATGGGAAGATCTCGGCAATTGATTGAAGGGGATGGGAGTGAGAAACGAGATTCTAAGGTAACTGTCCTTAGTTAACTGTCCTCAACTAACTGGACAGATAGTTGGACATTTACCAAGAATGAGAATAAGTTATGGATTTTATGTTACTATTTTCAAGGTCACACATATTTTATTAAATTGGAATTATTCTGGGAATAGTCTAGATAGTCAAAATCATTTCCTGTTTCTCTCTTTCTTTTCTTAATACTGGGTGACTGTTGTGATTGCACGATCAGGTGGAACTATCCTAGAATATCCTGAAACTGTTGAACCCCCTTTAGTATCTCATGTGATTGCTCTATCATTTTATTTATTTATTTAAAAAATATTTTATTTATTTATTCGATACATAGAGAGAGATCACAAGCAGGCAGAGAGGCAGGCAGAGGGAGAGGGAGAAGCAGGCTCCCTGCTGAGCAGAGAGCCCGATGTGGGGCTGGGTCCCAAGAACCTGAGATCATGACCCGAGCCGAAGGCAGAGGCTTAACCTGCTGAGGCACCCAGGCAC
Organism: Taxidea taxus jeffersonii; assembly: GCA_003697995.1. NCBI lineage: Eukaryota > Metazoa > Chordata > Mammalia > Carnivora > Mustelidae > Taxidea > Taxidea taxus. The sequence goes on along the minus strand of RCUC01146369.1, from coordinate 47,735 downwards.
CCCTCTATCATTTTTTTAAAGATTTTATTTACTTATTTGAAAGAGAGAGAATGAGAGAGACAGCATGAGACAGGGGAGAGGTCAGAGGGAGAGGCAGATGCCCCGCTGAGCAGGGAGCCAGTGCGGGACTTGATCCCAGGACTCCAGGATCATGACCTGAGTTGAAGGCAGTCGCTTAACCAACTGAGCCACCTGGGCATCCTGGTTGCTATATCTTACTATGTTTCTTAAACATTTTAAAATTTGTCTTTCACTTGACCACATTTCACCTTCCTCACCCTGTTTACTAAGAATTCACTTTCTCTTAAACCTCCCAACATGTCCATTTTGCCAGTAAATTTCCCTAAATCTAAAAAAGGTCTAGATTCCTTCCTCCCTTACCTTCTAGGACATGAAATGATTGGCAGTCAGTCTAGAATTTCTCAGATGCTCTGCTTTTCTGCTGACTGAGATTTAGAGCTAGGTCTTGATGTTTAAAATTCATTACCACTTGCTTATGCTTCTTGTTTTTTGTGTCAATTTTACGATTTACTTAAAAAGTACAGTATCCGTTTCCTACATCTGGCCAAGAAGTCTGTACAATACAATCCTACCATTTACACATCTGGGGGAGATATTGGATCAGATTTGTAGAATTTCAAGCCTCAAAAGACTTGGAGAGCCCACCTAATGCTCTCTTCACAGATAAGAAAATCTTAGGGAGAGAGGTTATGTGATTTGTGTAAGGTTGTACTAAGGGTAGAGCCAGGGCTAGAACATATGTCTTCTGATGCTTAGCCAAAATTTGTATTATGTTTTTCCCTTGGCAGGAAGTCAGACACTAGTACCCATGTAAAGAATTTAGGGTATTCTACTTTCAGCACTGCAGGAGCCCAATGACACACTAAGAATATAAGTGTGATGCTGTGAATATATCCTTATATGGTAATAGGTAGACCCTTGGGTACTGATGTGGCTTTAGCTATATGCTTCAGTCTAAGAAGCTTGCAGCTCTGGCATCCTTGATCCAACAATCTCCTTACTTCTCAGGGGTTATGCTGATCACTGCAGAGATCTCTGTGAAAACTCACAGCAGAAGCAAAAGCTGTGTCCACTCACTGCACCATTAATCATGTATGTTTCCTTTTGCATTGTTTTATCTGGTTCAGTAGTAAATTGAAAAAAAGGTAGCACATAACCAAGCCCAAATTATTGTTCTTGTTCATCTCTAAACCTGAACCAGGCCTTTGTGGTCAGGTGTATTTTAAGGAAATTCCAGAAAGTCCCCTTTTACTGCAGCTCCCTGGAAGCAGAGTACCCATGATATCTAGCAAAAATAGATAGATAGATGATAGATAGATAGATAGATAGATAGATAGATAACTCCAACAGGGAGAAGGGTGTGTTATTCAGAGAGGTCACATAAAGCTAGTGCTTGGCAGGGTTCTCTATAGAAGCCATTGAGCCCTGAGTAAAGGGGAGTGACTCATAAGATGAACCATGTGCCATTCTCTGGCAACCGTTCCTGGAAGAAAAAAAAAAAAAAACCCATCTGGATGAGCCCACCTGCTTGAAGGAGGTGTTGTCATTGACTTGGAAGTATGAATCAGCCATGCTAATCAAGACCTTGGTCCCTGAAGTCCAAGAAATAATGTGAGGATCCAGCATTAGAATGGGGTATCAGGAATCATACAGATTGCCCTCTATGAGGCTCCTTCCCTCTGGGACATTGAAGTGTCCTTGTGGGACCAGGGAACAGTAGAGCTGGGATCTTCTATAGGGAGCACTTGCCCACGATCCCTATAGAACAGACAAGAGCCACTGGATTTCCATTCTCTTAATTTGACTTCTGTAGAGCAACAGAAATGAAACATTTTGGCTGTCTGATATGAAAAATTATCTAGACTTGGGAAGGGGAAAATGTGAGGCCACCATAATTTCTTTTTCCCTTACCCTAATTAGTAACCTAGGATGTTCTTGCTCTCAGAGATTGGTATTAAACACAGTCATCTGAAAGTGAGAGGAGAAGTTGGAAGCTAGAATTCTCTAATCTTATTTCCTGCTCTGCCGTTGGCTGATTGTCTCATTAGAGGTTCTTTGACAAGGACAGTCATAGATCTGGGGACAGATGCCAGTTGCCAACCCCATTGATAAAGGGTTGCAGTACAATATTTATTATTTCTTCTTAAAGTGAACACATCATTTTTTTCATGCTGAAGAGGAGAGATGTCTATATTACTCATCCTTCTGTCTCATAAATATTTTTGTTCTTTCAGAAGTCATAAAATGACAACATCACACCCATTGCTAATTTATTTCTTCAAGCTTGCTTTCCTTTAGAAGAGCTATGGGCCACCTCAGGTTTGCCAGTAGTTTGCCCCAGGTTTATACCCACATAACCTGAATTTGTGAAAGTATTGTATACTTTAATTCTTTCTTAATAGAATTAGTCCTGCCAATCAAATTCCTTGAGGCTGTGAGGACAATGTACCCCTAGATCACAAAACAGTTTAACATGAAAACTGATTTAAGGCATCCATAGAAATGCAAGGTAGAGTGATAATATTCCATCACATTGTCAGTTTGGGTTTTAGTTCTTCTCAATCCTGGGGTCTGTGGCATATTTTAGATTCTACCAAGATAATAACTTGGGGTTCTTAGGAAATGAATTTGAGCTCAAGTAAACCAGACCTTTCTTTGTTCACCTTGAGGTTGAACTTTTCCCTCAAAATAATCTGATTATATTATCTCAGTATCAAATACTTCTATTGGCTAGTTGAGGCCAACCATCTACTTATAAAGTGGCAGATATCCCTCAAGCCTAGTGACATTGGCTAAGACACCTGTTCTCCTCCAATTCCAATCAGCTGTGTCCAGAGTAAACAAAATAACTGATTTTACTTTCCAAGCCAAACTTCCTGTGCAAGTCAGAACTATCAAGACAAGGCAGAGGATTTAGGGCCATTTTTTTCCCCGTTAGGAGGGCATTGTGTCATTGCGGGCACCTAAAACTTCAAGAACTTCCCCCGTGTGCATCCATTATGCTGGCACCCATGTGATCACCTCAAACCACTCAAGTCCAGCCACTATTTAGAATCACCTAAGCCCAGACTCCAGAAGTCATTGTATTATGGCAGAGTCCGCTGTCTCTACACACTTTGAAAAGAAGGTCATCAAAGGACTTACCTGTTACAGCACCTCTCTGAAGTTTATCAGAGAAAGTTTCAGATGGCCTTGTGATTTCCCAGATGAAAGGGATGACAGAAGTGCAAATTATTGGCATTAAATAAGAACAAAGAACATTGGAAGATCAAGTGTATTTTGGGGGGAAATTAAAACTAAGAACAAAGGAAAGGAAATTAAATCCAGGGCTTATTCCTTAAAAGGTTGGATTCTGATTTTTGATCTTGAAAAAGAAGTTTTCGAGGAAAAGCTGTTTCCAACTCTGTCCATCTCCTAGGCCTTTCTGTCTTCCATTTATTGCATGATTTGGAGGGAAGGAGGGATTCGCTGGTGGTAAAGTGATCATTAGATTTAATATTTAAAAATAATGACTTGTTTATATAAAATCATGGCAATCTATCAACCTGTCACAAATATCTAGGTCAATGCAAACAAAAAAGAAAAAGAAATGATTTGCAGAAGTATAATAAAACCACACAACAAATTTATCATGGTTATTCTGTTACTCTTTTACTATTCATCTCCCTGGTAAACATATAATGTTTCATTTCAGGTAGAAAATATCAAGAAATAATATCAAAAAATAATTGAATTCTTTCAAGAATTAATATGTGGCTCTCCCTCTTTTCCTCTTCTTTTCAGCATCTCTGGGGAATTCCAGAAGGGCCGTTGTCAGGCAGACTGACAGTTATCCGTTAAGACAGCAACGGTTTAGACTGCAAGATGTATTTGCGAGATTGTTAGAGTCGATGCCCTCATTAAGAAAAATGAAGACCATTTCCCACACGCCTTTGCCTAGAATAGATACAATATTTTCAAAAATTCAACACTGATCTTAACCAATGGGAGAAAACTGTGGTGGTCAGAGCATGGAGTTGGCAGGCTAGAGACCACTTTCCCTGCCTCATTTTTCTGGACAGTGATAGAGACAAGGTCATCTGCCCTGGATTTCTCAAAGTCACAGAGATATTAAAGAAGGCAAAGGTGTGATGATTCTCTGAAAAATTTTAATTAATATCCAGTGTGGAAAGATATACAGCCACGGTGCTTTTGTATCTGTATGATTAGAATCCACAAGGAAGAAACCCACTCTGGTTGGTGGAATGACAGACAACAAGGAGAACTAGCCTTAGGCAATGCGGGAATTACTGAGGCATTGGTTAGGTACCACTACCTGCAGGATTGCAAGATTGTAGTGAGAACCACTTGACTCCCCTCTACCCCTCCAAACACAAATATGGCAGAGCCCTCCTCCTGTCCTTCACCCTGACTTCTTTGTCCCTGTCTGCCCTTAAAGCTTTCTTATCTCACAGCTCTTAAAAGCAGTTTGAGATGCCGTGCAAATGATTTCAAACATCATTAACACCTGGGTCTTTCTGCATTTGAACATGGAATAAGTCTTAAACAATAGGAATGACTTCAGTGGAAGAGATCTTGTGTTTCTCTTTATTCATTCATCACTGTGTTCTTCAAGCTTTTGATCACTGATCCAACAAATATTTATGGAGTGTTGACTAAGTGTCAGGCAATGTGCAGAAACTGGAAATGCAGCAGAGAACACGAAGAACATGGCCTGGGCCCTCATTCAGCTGACCTGGGAATAGACATCGAAATAGAGATGAGGGCTTTGATGGGGCAGCCTAGGATGCTGTGGGAAGTTTCTAGATCTTGGGACAGGCTTCTTGGGAGAGTCTGGGAGCAGTGTGTGGCTTTTGATGCCTATTACTTAGGAGAGTGATGTCATCATCTACAAATAGGGTCAGTTCTGTCCAGAAGAAACTAATTGGGAAAGGAGAAAAAAGTATTGGGTTGGAAGTCAAATGCCCCAAGTTGAACCTCAGATCTGCTTAGCTAGTTATGTTTTCCTGGAGAATTCATTCAACTTTTCTGAGCTTCAACTTTCTCCTTTGCAAACAAAACAAAACAAAACAAAAACAAGCAATAACAGGTGAGTTTTATGGTCCTTATAAGTTTTATACTTTTATATTGAATTGTCTTTCAAATATCTAAATTAGCCTTTTCAAGTCTAAGGTCCAATATGTAGTTCTTCTTGAATATTTCCAAGCCTAAGTCTCATTGCTTACCCATTTTCTTTTTTCAGTGAAACTCTTTCTTGGCCTCTGATCATTGCTGCATGTATAACTTTCTTGGAAATCATAGAAGGGCCTTCCTTGCTCAAGTGAATGATAACCATGCATTCTCTGTTGTCATCCCACAGTCACTGAAGAATGGGCTGATAACCAATCTGGGATGCTCAACAAAGCCCAGTCCTCCCCATCAGATGTCTTACTGTATCACGATTGGAATGCCTAGGTCCATTGCACATGGCAAACTTAATGAACCTCACCAAGTGGGGTAATGGGAAAGATTAAAGGCAATAAAAATTCTAAAATAGATAAGCACACTTTGTCATGCAAGACTTCCTTGTTATCCAACTTAAAAAAAACATGACCCTCATAGAGCCAAATCAAAATGACAACTTCTTTCAAGTATATCCTTACAAAAAATGAAAGGAACTTTAGAAGTCATTTGATCCTATGCCTATACTTCAGAAATGAGGAAATTGAGGCTCAGATAGGATAAAATATTTTGGCCAAGAACCCACAGCTGGCTGGAAGAGGCCCAAGACCAGAATTCAAGTTTTCTGATTCCCAAGTGCTGGGATTCTGTCTTTTCTTCACCTTACTATATCATCCCCAGGCTTTAAGCTGTTCATACTCCAGAGTGACCCCAGGCTCTCTTACAGTCCGTTCTGGTTCCTTGTCTCCCGAGGAAAGAGGATTTCCTTATTCATCCTTAAATTTACTACAATGTCTTTAGATCACTCATCACTCACTGTGTGGGTGCCTCCCTTACTGGAGGGCCTCTGCTCCCAGCCTCTGGAAATCCCATTTCCTTCAAGGTCTGCCTTTCTCATGGCCTAGAAGTATCCCTGACTCAACCACATGCATCCAGATTCAACACAAAGCAAGAATGCTGAGGAACCAGTTAGGGGAGCTGTTTTCTTACCACACGTTATTTTTGTGTTTTTATGAACCTCTTGAGATCTGAATGGCCTCTCTGGAGAACAAATGCTAGAGCCTTCAGTGAAGTCACAGAGGATAGAGACACTGCCCCAAGCTGAGTCAATAAGGCCTTTGGTTGAACTGGAGCCTAGGGCAAACTCTTTCCTTGTTGCCCTGCCCTTAGGGGGGCATGCAGAAGGACCTGAGGGGAAGGTGACTGGTCTAGCAACTCTGAGCTCCAGCACCAGCTTTTGGCTCCAATAGTGAACAGTGCAACCACAGGAGGGAACATGAATGCCATGCCACTCTCCTTTCTCGCTTGTGAGGCACATAGATTTTAATTACAATGATTTCTGGAAACTCCTCCTCATTTTCTCCGACAGAGAGGAAGTGTGGGAACTTTTTGCATTCTCTTAAGAAGACAAGCAGCAAATACGTGGCACTCCAGTTATAGGGGAAAAGTCAGTAATCAATGAGAACCAGATAAATAGCTGATCATATTGATGTACGTAGACCAAGGATTGTTACAAAGCCATAATCTTTGCACACATACACATACATACACACTTACTTTCAAGAGTTGCTAACCAATTCGTATACATTTATCAACTATCTATGTGAACGGCACTGCACGAGTAGTTTTCTTTGACATCTGAATTCCAAAATTAAAGTGAATCGGTAAGTGGAAAAATGTGGCCCTATCTAAGCAAGAAGAGTAGGCAAGTCCCAAAGTATCCTATACATGCTTTGACACTGTTGGCAAAGGCCAGGTCACCCACCTGTTGGTTATTTTAAGAAGGGGAATTCTGGCAGCAGCTGGGACTCTGCCATAAATAACTTACACACCCATGTTCTCACATTGAGCACTTCTTGTCACATCTTTCCAGGGGACCTTGATTGGGGAGGTGTCTCGGGAGATTATTCTCTCTGGAGTCATAGCAGCCATCATGGCAGCCATCATAATTTGCTTCTCCCAGCTCCTTCCATTTGCAAGCTGTCAAACAGCTTCAAGAGCCTTTCCCCTGTTGGAGGGTCAGAACTACAGTAAATGCACAAGGATAATTACTGTTACCCTCTGAGGCCATTTACATCAACTCCATTAAATAAACTCACTCACCTTGCAAAATCGTCCGATAGCTCTTCATTACCACTAATTTTAACCTCAAAAATCCCAATCGTAGTATTTGAAGGCCTGCCAAAGCTCTCAGCCTCCCCACAATTATGCGCCCTATCAACTACAGCTGCCTTGGCTCCTCCTGATTGCAACTGACTCTTCCCTTGATCCCCTGGTGGTTCTCCCAGAATGGTGGCTCTTCCATTGCTGAGAAGAGCTCACCATTCCCTTTCCCCGTGCCTCCTTATTGTGCAAAGTAGAAGAAGCTTAACCTCAGATATACATCATATAGCCATGTGAGGTCTGTCTATACACACACGTGCTTTCTACACCATGGCCGTTTGTAAGTGGGCTCACCGGCCCACCTGCTCACTTACACCAGGCTAAAGAAAATTCAAGCCATTCTAAACCATGACATACACGAATCCACCCTCAAGACGGGAATTAAAACAAGACCAAAGTGAGAGTTTGAATTGCTGCCTTCATGGGTCTTTGTTATCCAAAAGATTCAGAAGGTAGCTCAAGTATTTTTTATTTTGTTGATTTTTTTGAGAGGTAATTAATGGATACCATTATGTTAGTTTCAGGTACATGGTGCAATGATTTTCTATGTGTGTGTATTGCAAAATGATCACCACAGTGTCTGGTTAGCATCCATTACCATACAGAGTTACACATTTTTTTTCTCGTGATGAGAATTTTTGAGATCTCTCTTAGCAGCTTCCGAATATACAATATAAGTGTTATGAACGATAGTCGCCATGTTGTGTATGACATCCCCATGACTTCATTGTTTTATAATTGGAAGTTTGTATCTTTTGACCACCTTCAATTATTTTGCTCACTTCCTACCCCCTGAAATCACCAATCACTTCTTTTTATTCTGAGTTCAGTTGTTTGTTTGTTTGTTTTGTTTTGTTTTTTGGCTTTTAGATTCTACTTACAAGTGAGATTGTATGATATTTGTCTTTCTCCGGCTGACTTCTTTCACTTAGCCTAATGCTGTCTATTATGTTTATCTTTTGATCGGAGTTGGAAAATTTTTTGTTGCTAGAGCCCCCCCCTTTTCTTAAAGTGTTACTGTCCAACATTCTGGGGGCTCTGACTTGCATTGTTTCTTCCAAGAGGCCATTTGCAGATAAGAGGACCAAACCATACACAGAAATGCCTTGACAGATAAGCTCAAGCACTATTTATACCCCATTTCTGTGAATAAGATTTAACTACTATGTCTCAAATCTCCACAAAGAATCATATTATCTTGAAAATATCCCTAGAAAGTACTCAGTAAAGCTTGTTGAAGCAGTCATGGGGGATTTAGCTTATAAGAAATCAACATAGCTGACTTTAATGGTAACCCTTAACTTATGATTTAGTTTCCCAACCAAAACTATAAATTCAACCTCACTTTTGTTTTCTTCTATGGATTTTAGGAGCTTAACCACTTGGAGTTTCAGGATCATCCTTTTCTTAAATTGCTTTTCTTTCATGATGAATACGCATTTATGGCTTTAAAAGATACTAAACATATATATATTTCTACATATATATAATAAATATATCTATATAATACACATTATATAGATATATAATAAATAAATTATATACAACAAATAAATATATATTATATATATCTCCATTAACATACACATGTACATCTGAAGGAGACATTTGCAAAAACAACATACATATAGATATATAAATATAGATATTTATATATAATAAATATGCATTTATAGATATCTATATAGATATATTTACATAAATAAATATATATAATATATATATAAATGCCACTTGCAGAAGGGGATGGCTCCCAAGGAGTCTTTGGCTTTGAGCAATTAGGGGAGGTAGAATATAAAAACCATTTTCAATTTGGCTGCCTCCATTTAACCATGCAGACCCACCAAGGACAGAGGAGGTGTTGGGGTTGGTGACCACATCCTTCTGTCACCTCCTGCCACATGCAGAATGCTGAGTAGGCTGGAACTCCTGAGACACTTCCCCCTTTGTGTTGGCCACACCTGATCTCTGAGTAGAGGTCCTTGTCCTTGTTTCTGCCTGGATGACAAAGATCACCGGTGAGATCAGGGCATGGGAAACTCAACTCAATGCAATTAAAATGTCAGTTTACTGACTTATCCAGACCACCAGCTCCCACTCCCACACCACTGATTCTACTGAACTACATAGGGGCAGTGTCTTTCTTGTCCAGGACTATATCCTTAGGACCCAGGACAAGGCCTACTGCAGAACAGACATTCAGGAACCGCATTTCAACTGGGCGAATTGCATGAGCTATTGGGGTAGGAGGAAAGAAACTCTGGTATCTTATTTCCACAACTGCTAAAGTTCACAGCTGTCAGGCCCTTAAGCTCCAAGGTCAGCCATTACAGGGCAGCTGGTGGAGGCTGCCGTGTTCACCCTGGCTTATGCTTAATCTTTGATCATTCCCTCTAAACCTACTGCTGAAAGGAGCTCCTTCAGTATCTTCAGTAGATACCAATGCAGTAAGAACTTCCCAGAGATTTCTGCTAAAGCTAGTGTTCCTTCGCTAATGCTGGACCGTACCTTGGCTTGGATTGATGTCTGTGCCTACTGTGATAACATGGTTAAATGTGGGCTCACTTTTTTTTTTTTCATATTAACAATACTTGCGACTCTCTTGGGAGTGTACTATACTTGGGAGCATACTATACTCTTGGGAATATGACTTTGCTAAAGGTGCTTGATTTTCCTCTCTCTTTCCTCCTACATGTGTGGTGAATAGGAGATATTTGCTCATTCACATCACTCAGGGCAGCCTAAATACTTTTGATAGTATGTGAAGTTACACTATTAGTCACTTTTGATAGTATGTGAAGTTACACTATTAGTACAAATGCTGAAGAAAAAAGTCAAAATGTATCCTTAATATTATATAAAAGTCTATATGTATAAGAAATACTATGGAGAATCTACCTCACAGTGAAATCAGAAACAAACATAGAAACCAGAGAACTATTCATTGTGTGTCTACATACTAAAACAGCAAGTTATCTTTGGCTAGTATAAGTTACTAGCCCTTCAGTAACTTAGGTTTGTTGCACAGGTGACTAATCATTCAATCATCCTTCTGGTGAGCAGACATCATCTGCCCACCTCAGAGCTTTCCTCTGAAGAGATGCCATTGTTCTGGGTCCCAAAAGGGTCTAGGAAGACAAGGACAAGTCTGTGCTGTTGATTAGTAGGCCCGTGATGCCTTGCACAAGCCTGGCCCAAACAGATGGAAGGAATATTTGTTGAAACAACTAACGAATGCTTGAGGTGTTCAATATGCCTGACAAATCTTCCCATACCCTAGATAAGACTTACAGTTTTCGTTCTCCTCAAACAAGCTTGTTATGGATTCTGTGGGAAGAGAAAAAAAAATGTCATCCAAGCAGGGCTCCCCCTCATATATAAGAAAATAAAAATTAAAGTAGTGTAAACAGGCAAATATAGACACCAAGCTCTACTAAACAAATTTCAATTGTTTTTAATTGAGTTCAGTCAAATTATTTCTCCCTTGGAAAATTGAATTTTCCTTACTCACCTGGCAGTCACTTTCAACACTCAAGAAGAAATGGCTGGATTGACAGAAAGAATCTTAGAGAAATGCATATGGAAGTTAAATAATTGAATACCGTCATATCAAAATGACTTAAGGCAACAGAATGTCTATTCCTTCCCACATCGTGCTCATTTACTATTCTCATTGACTGAAGTGTGGCATTCAGCTAATACCAAAAGCTGCATGTCCTAGGCTTCCTTTTCCCCCACACTGACCTTGGATTAACCCCTCATCGTTCACTCTACAACTAATTAAATCCAGCGACAGTTCAGTGAGACATTCTTTGCTGAGATGTTTAGTGAGGGTCTTAAATTCCTTCATATTTGTCCCAACCACTATGCCTACCTCCCCAAAGTACATCTGCTTCAGTGTCACAATATTTTGTCAGAAACTACAGGACTGCCATGGCAACATCATAAACCCACCCCTCGCCCAGCTCTTCAAGGAGTTTATAAAAATTCAGCTGTAAAAATTGGCCATAGACCATATGAGCTGGTTGTTTTATGTGGGGAAGTTAACCTTTCTCCCCCTTTCTTTCTCTACCACTCCCACTACAAAACCTCTCATTTAAAAATATTTGCAAAGTAATTTAACATTTATTTAGCAGTCAAAGGGGAAATGGGAGTTGAGCTCAGGTTGACTTTCCTGACTACTATACCACTTTCTTAGGTCAAAATTATCCTTTTTTTTTTTCTCCTTCCTTTTTGCCATCTGGGTGAGCTCAGCTAAAAGCAGGAGTTCATTTTTCATCCCCCCTCAGTTCCTCTTGCTTGGAGGTCTTCACTTCTCTGAGGTCTTTCTGAATTGAGGGAATGCCTTCTATATAGGAAAAATAAACAGGCATCTACAGGTGAGAGGCAAGCATGTTGGGGGACAGCCCTCTCTAAGGGCTAATCTCCATTTTTACTGGAACTCACTTAACTGCATTTGAAAGATATTCCTTATTTTTTCTCTTCAAAGATAAGTTACATAAGCCTTCTCTTTCTCCATCATTCCTAGTGGTTAGAAGGGTTTTCTTTCTCTCTTCTTTTCACTGGTTTTGGGCGCTTGTGCCAAAATCCCTTTTATCCTTATCCTAAAGGGAATTTTGGCACAAAATCCCCTTGTTGTAGACAAGGTTGGGTGAGGTTACATCACTTATAGTGGATGGAGTTGATACAAGGGAGCTCTGATGTCCCCAAGGAAAGGGAGAATTTGAAGTTCTTTTTTTTTTTTCAATTATTTTACTTATTTTTATTTTTTAAGATTAACTTATTTTGAGAGAGAGAGAGAAAGCATGAGCGGGCAGAGGGACAGAGGAAAACAATCTCATGCAGACTTCCAGAGAAGCCAGGAGCCTGATAGGGGGCTTGATCTCATGACCCTAAGATCATGACCTGAGCCAAAATCAAGAGTTCGAGGCTCTACTGACTGAGCCACCTAGGCAACCCCCTACTTTTTCTTTTTAAATAAAATTAACCTTTTTAGGCAAAAGGAGAAAAACAAAAACACCCTAGAAACAGTCAACCGATATCCACTGGAACTATTTTGGGTTACAATCTTTGAGAGAATATAAATATTCAACTACACATATGTTAATTATATGACATTTCGTAAATTAGATGTCCTGGAGTGAAATTCAGTTGGAGCTTTTGACATGATTATCACTGAGGTGAATTCTCCTAAGGACAAACATGGACTGCCTATGGTTCAATAGATCCTGGTGAATGGAGTTTAAATGGTCATAGTTCCCGATCTTGGTCAAAAGTGGGGTTCAGCTGCCTCAGGGCAAACATGCCTGGGGGCTGTTCTGAGGTTGGCCAGCTAAAAGCATGCGTGGCCAAGATGGTCGGGGTGATTCTGAGAGGAGCGAATAGGCTGATGCTGGGGAGATAAGGACACTGGTGAGCTTGGAGAGCTTTTCTCTGGGACCTTCCCATCTTCCTTTATCCTTGCCTGTCTCCCTCACTTATTTGCATAATACTTGATACCCAGGACTCAATGCATGTGTCATTCTGAATGATTGGATTTTCTCTTTTTGTTTCTAATTATTAATAGTTAGTAATGTATTATCTTAGGAACATATAATCACATCTAAAATCTAGAGCACTGTAATATCTTGAAACTGTCCACCATAACCCAGCACATGAAATACCCCAGCTCAGACTAAAAAAATCCCCCTCTTCCACACTGGCAGTGTGTGGTAACAGCAGCAGAGACCTGAATCATAAAACGACAGAGTTGCAGAATGTTTGCAATGGAGATGGTTATCAGTCAACTTTTAAAAATTATTTTCATGTACCCTGCAGCTTGGAATTCCCCCCCACCCTGCCCTGTCACCTTGATGTCAAGAGGCGCTATACATGTGAGTCCTCTGTAAAGGGTCACATAAGTTCATCTGAGATTAGCCTGGAAATTCCCTCCTATGGGTGTTATGGTGCAGTGGAATGAGAGGTGATTTTACACGGTAAATGTGTTTCTATACAATAACCATTCTGAACAGGAAAAAAGAAACAAAGCACTGTGTTTTTCTCAATGCTTGTTATACTCCAGGAAGGGGCAAATGCACGGGGAGGCCAATGCAATGGTACTGGTCTGCAGATAAAACACTGAGTATTCTGTATATTATTCTGTTATGAAGCCATGTGGAGAGATGAGTTCAAAAGAAAGCAAATACAGAGTGAGAAGGGAAGAAGGTGAGGTCAAAGTCTTAAAGAACTCCAACATTTGATCATTAGGGAGTGAAAGATAAGTTTGAAAATGGGACTCTGAGGAGTGGTCAGAAGAACAGGGGACAAACCAGGAGTGGATAGGAGATGCAGAAAATTGGAGAAGAGAGGGTTTTTAGAAGATAAGTATGGCCAGTCTCTTGAATCCTCATCTTAAGTCAAGTAGAACAAGCAAAGGAAAAAAATTATTTAATATGGGGCGCCTGGGTGGCTCAGTGGATTAAAGCCTTAGGCTTAGGTCATGATCCCAGGGTGCTGGGATGGAACCCCGCATTGAGCTCTCTGCTCAGCAGGGAGCCTGGTTCCTCCTCTCTCTCTCTCTCTCTCTCTCTCTCTCTCTCTCTGCCTCTCTGCCTACTTGTGATCTCTGTCTGTCAAATAAATAAATAAAATATTTAAAAAAATACTTTCCAATTTGTTTACCTCTGCAAGAGCCCCCCCACCCCCAAGACCTCCTTGAGGCTGCTTCTGAAGCTCCACTTGCTGGTTTCAGTGACTCTCCTAGAATCTGAGGAGGGCTCTGAAGACTGTGCTGCTTGGGCTTTGACCTTGGTTCTCTGGAACTGAGTCTTCAAGCCCTGAAAAACCACCAGTGCTCCCACAGTGGGCACAGCTCCTGAATAACTTAAAGGACCAATGAATACAGATCTCTTCCATTTCCTAATCAGTGAGGGTTCTCGGGCTTCCTAAAGGCAACTTCTCTCCTCTCCCAACCATAAGGACATTTTCCAGCTTTCTGTCCTTGGAATGAGCAGCCTAAACTGTCTGGGATTTACTAAATGTAAGTCTAACACCATTAAGTTTCAGAACTGTCCTTAGAACTTGGGCATAAACTTGATGGTAACCCTTTGGTGTAGTATGTCTTGAGATATAGACTTAAATAGCAGCTCTAAATGTATAAAATGATTCCTACTTCTTCAAGTTTTGGGTTTTTTTTTAATGAAAATAAAATACTTGATTTTCTAGAAAATAGATTCATTGGGAAACTAATGGGTCTTTGTCCAAAAAAAAAAAATACTCATATTCATAACATACTATGAACTGAGTTATGTTCCCCCAAATTTGTATTTTGTATTTTGAAGCCCTAATGCCCTGTGTTACTGTTTTGGGGCATAAGGCCTTCAAAGAGGTAATTAAGTTTCCGTGAGGTCTTTGGGATGGGCCCTAATCCAGTATGGCTGGTGTCCTAAGGAGAAGCAGAGATAATAGGGATACACACACATACAGAGGAAAAACTATTGAGGACACAGGGAGAGGGAAGCCATCTATGAACCAAGAAAGAGAGTTCTCATGGGAAACCAATCCTGCCAGCACCATGATCTTGGACTTCCAGCCTTCAGAACTGGAAGAAAATAAATTTCTGTTGTCACTTAGTCTGTGATATTTTGTGATGGCTGCCCCTGAACACCAGTATAAGCAACAAGGGGTCAAAGATAATCTATGATATTTTGGGAAGTGATGGTGGTGGAAAACCGAATTAGAGTGTGTTGAGGAATGAGCAGGGAATATTGTTAACTCTTCCACAAAATTTGAATATGAAAAGAAAGAAAAAAGAGTAATGTGCTGGGAGAAATGTGGGGTTTTAGGATTTCAAGGATTAAACTTGAAGATTAACAAATAATTAATGAGATCATCTATGCATGGCCACCTTAAAAAGACAAAATAACTCTCAGATTTAACAGCAGAATTAGAATTTGATCATAACATCAATAACAATACAAATGATAACAAATTGATTTTATCACTTATTGACCAACTAATATAACCCAAGTTGCAAGCATCTTGCTTTACATATTTTATTTTATCTTCATAGCACAGTGTCTGGGACCTACTAGGTAGTCAATACTGTGAATGATCTGAAAGTCAGAATCTGATGTTCTGATCATGCACCACACTTGGCCATTACCTTGAGTTGGCACTGCTTCTGCAAGCTGAGCACATCAATATCTGAGAATCATGCATTATATGTGCATGAGAGGAGAAATAACTGGACTTTTGAAACTGAATATTGATTCTTCAGTGGCCTGTCTCTAATAGACATACCAATTCATTTGAACAGAGCAGTTTTTTTTCAGTATTGCAGAAGAAAATAAAATAATAGCCACAGAACAGATTTTCCTGCCTCCTAGTATATTTGTTATTTAGAAGAGAAGTTCTGTTTTTAATTTCCCAGTAACCATGCTAATCCCCTCTTTTGTCATTCTCCCCAATAATATTTATGTATTTGGGATTTAAAGTTGGGAGCAGGTAGGTGGGAGAGGATCACAGATCAGGGAGAAATGGAGTTTCTTTTTTTTTCTAGGGTGAAGGAAGGCAGGAATTCATAACTGATAGAATAATTTACTATTGTCCTTTTTCTTCTGGGTTTGAAGGCAGCTCGACTGGCCCTATGCACTATCGGCATCTTCTACTATTTCTGAAGACTAAACAACAACAAAAATCTATGAAACCTTACTCACCTCAATTAAAGCATTCATTTACTGGGAAGCTTAATTACTCCATGTGAAAAAGTTGAGCAATTCAGAGGCTTTAAAAGAGTATTCTCGGGTCTCCAAAAGACCATTCCTATTTTGGAGTCTCAAGATCACGGACTCACAATCCTAGGAAGGTCCCCAAAGATGTGTCATCTACTATTTTGTTCAAAACATAAATTGGAAAAACACAGCTTGGGGAAAGCAGTTGGACCTTCTCTGCAGCCCTGCAGCTCGGGGAAAACTTGCTCTGAATTGTGGTAATGAGATATGATACGATGTTCTTTAAAAGACTTAGAATGAAACTATCACACAGAGATATATCAATTTTATTTCATATAATAAATTACTATTTTTTAAGTGTGACCTTTGGTCAGAAAAACTAGTGAATTCTGGTTCCCATCCTTATTTAGTTTGGCCACACTGACTGGATGCCTATGGATGGAGTTAAACTTGGACTTTTTCCCATGCAGATGAAAATCTGTATAATCTTTGGTCTAGTTTACATAGACCTCAGAAAGTCCGGCAGATTATGCAAGCTTTGTTCCAGAAAGTTCTTTCCCTATTTTTTTTTCTTCTTTTCAGAGATTCTTACTCCCTTAAAAGTTTTTGTTTGTTCATCTGCTTTAAAAATATATATACCTGTATATCTTGATTAAGAAGCCTTTCTACCAACTTTCCAGGCTGCAATGATCATTTTTGTCTTATATTTTACCCAAAGATCTTTTATCCCAGACTTAAACAACCTGAGAGGTTTTTTAAAAATTTTTTTCATGTAATAAATTATTTGGGTGTATGTCTTGGGCAAAGCCCACACTAAATGTTCTAGAGAAGGTCTGCAGTTGACACAGATCCTGAGTCTTCCCAGGCAAAGGCACACGGCCCCAAATCATGCAGGACCCTCCTACCCTGTGCTTGTTTCAGTCTAGTGTACTTTTATATTTGTTTCATCATCACATTGCTACCAAAGGACAGAAGAAAGAATGGGATGAGGGCTGCCTCTGTCTCTCTCTCTCTCTCTCTCTCTTTTTTTTTTGACCCTTCCTTTATTTATTTCTCTTTTTTTTAGTAGCAAGAAAATTTTCCCTAGTAATCTTCCAGAGCTTTTCCCTAGTATTCCACTAACCAAGATTTGGTTCTAAGACCATTGCTAAAACTATTGCTAATAAAAGGATGGGTTATTATCTTTGGCTTAGACGAACCATTTCAGATGGTGTAGATAGCTACTGGGGAGTCAACCAGAAAAGCTACAGTGGGCATGTAAACAAATCATAAAGTGCAAGATGAAGAGTGTTGAACCAAAAAAGAAACATAACTAAAGTATCTTGGGTGTTAAACCTGGAGAGACTTATTTCCAGCTGGGGATTAAGAAAGAACCAACTTCTGAATTTTAGGCTGGAATCAGGCACAGGAAGATGTAAAAGAAACTTTAGTTTGCCAGTTGAGAAATGCAATGGGAAGGAGGGGGGCATGGACAGAGTTATAAGTTACATTTGGCTGAGATAAAGGTCTCTGGAGGTGTATTGGTTAGCTTTTGCTATGATAACAAATATCTCCCCAGTCTCAGAGGTTTATTGCCCCAATTATTTGTGGACTGCTCATAGATCTGCTGATGGTCTGCAGCTCTGTTGGGTCCTATAACAAGAGTCATTTTATTCTAGGGAACCAGGCTTAAGGAGCACTCTTTATCTGGGGTAGACTCCTCTCATGGCACACAGTCGAAACCGACAGCTACAGTGAAGTTCCTAGGGACCCAGCAGTCTGGCCTACATTTTATTTTTCTTTTTATTTTTTTTTAAGATTTTTTTAATTTATCTATTTGACAGAGAGAGATCACAAGTGGGTGGAGAGGCAGGCAGAGAGAGAGAGAGGGAAGTAGGCACCCTGCTGAGCAGAGAGCCCAAAGCGGGGCTCCATCCCAGGACCCTGAGATCATGACCTGAGCCAAAGGCAGAGGCTTAACCCACTGAGCCACCCAGGCACCCTGGCCTACCTTTTCTTTTGAGGTGAAAGTGAACTTGCACCATCTTACACCCCCTACCACTAAGGAAGAAGCACAAAGGCTGGTGGGAATCTTTAGATTGTAGAGGCAGCATGTGCAGTTAACCATGCTATTCCATTTGCTCTACCAAGTTATTTTTCAGCCAGACTGTTTTGCAAGGGGTAGAGAGAAAGAGAAGGATGGGCCATGGGTCCAGGCTACTACATGAGCTGCTCTACAATTTGTGCACTTTTACCTAGCAGATTGGAGGACAATCCCTGGCTTCTCTGCCATGCAGAGGCCTTGGGAGCCGTGGTAGTGACACCCATCTGGCAACGGGAAATGAGATTGGGAAGACAAATTGGGACTCATGGAGAGCCTTAAGTGTTGTACCAAGAAAAAAAGCCAAAAGGGAGTCATTTAAGGTTTTAAGTAGAGCAGTGTTATGAGCAGGGATTTATTGTAAACCTCATTCAAGTTCTCTGTAGGTAGAAACCTCACACAGGTGGACCCAAAAGAGTCAGAACACTTACCCCTTCACTGTGTTCCTTTGTTCCTGGCACTGAAATATATCCTTTCATTTAATCTTTCCACTCTGATCTTTTTAATCTGTTATATATAATCCTTTATATATTACCCTTGTAGGGAGATTTTATATATTACCCTTAAGGGAGAACGTCCCTTAACTGGCTTAAGCCACCCAGGGGCCAGAAACTGTGGATCTTTAAAGGTATTTAACTTGGGTCCCAGTGAATTAAGCCCAATTTGAATCGCTGATTTAATTGTCATCTTCTCCATTACAGTTTAAACCCCAAGAGGGGAGAGCTATGTGTGTTTTGTAGCCTCAGTGCCTAGTACATAGTAATTGCACAAGTAAAGACTTGATGAATAAACGTTGAAGTGACTAAGTGACGGCTGAATGAACAAATACCACAAAGAATTTACTTGTAGTGATATCAAGTTGGCAAAGGGAAATGAGATTGGAAAGACAGGTCGGGACTCATGGGAAGGCTGAAAGAATCAGCTGGTAGGCTTTCTCTTGCTGATGGGACTGGTCATTTAAGCCTGGAGCCCTCTCACTCTCTCACACACCCTCCAGGCCAAGAGCTAATAGCCTAAGAACTCTCTTCGGGCCTTGGTTCCACTTCCTCACCATCCCTTGCCACCAGGTAAAGTGTCTGAAACAGATACCCCATTCTTCATATTATTCTCCCAATGACAAACCTCCAAAGATCCTCCATTTGATTCCAAAGTTTAGCATTGCATCAAATTTCCCGTTAAGAGTCTGTCTTCAGCCCATCTCTCCATCTTGCTTTTCATCTCTTGCCATAAGCTCCTTGACCCAACCCCCAGACCTACTCTCCATCCAAGCAAGACTATTTGCAATTCCGCAAATACTCCAGTTGCTCCCCCATCTCTCCACCAGGACTCCAAGGAACCCTTGGGCTTCCTTGGATACAGTGGCTCAAAAGCTGCCTTTACCGTCACACCTCCGTCAGCATTAGTCCTGCCTTCCGCTGAGATCAGCGGCACTTCGTTTGTAACAGAATCGTAGCTCTTTCCACACTGCATTCTGATGATGTATTTCCACGTCTAGCTCTCCGCAGACTGAGAAAGAACTCAGCACTGAGACTTTATCTATCTTTGCGTGGTGGCTTTTGAAGAGATGGTCAGCAAATCATAGGTGTTCAAGAGAGTTGTGACTGGATCAATGAGTCTACAGTGAGCAACTGCAAGGCTTCCACTGGGCCATGAGGCTTTGATCCAGGTTTCTTTGCCTGGGTGCTCATTCTGGTTGCAGACCGTTCCTTGCCCAGAACCTGCCACAGCAAGCAAAGGAGGAACTTTCCACCAATGTCAGCATTGAACAGGTCATGTCTTTTCAGTCACAAAGCCGTCCTCTGCTGGTAGGAGTATCCTGGGGTGTTGTGTCTATGACCCAAGTAGGTCCTAAGAGATCTTCTGGAAGAGATTGGGAGGTTTAAAACTGAGATGCTAGCTTTTGAATCAGCAAGACCCATTTTCAACCTGGTTTTGTTGCTCTAATTTGCTTTGTAGTGCAGGCTAATTTATGAAAAGAGAAACACACAGTTGATGATTTTGTGAAACCATTGCCTTGTGTGCCTTTTCATCAAGGCCTGTTCTTAGAAGGGGACAGATGTAATGTTGCCTTTTTTTTTTTTTTTTTTTAAGTCCAGGATGTTGAGGATATGACCAGACCCGTTCCCTTTCAGCTGAGAAATATTCCCCTTGCCTTTGTGGCCAGCATGAGGATGACAGTAAACTTTCATCTTCCCTGACAAGATAACTCAGACACTTTCCTCAGGGAAAGGCGATTGATCATTTGGTTCTGCTCAAGGATAACATGGAGTGTATAAAAGCACTCACACGGCTCCATTCTTTATAGTCACCTCCTTTGAAAACAGATGAGGACACACAGGATGTTCTTCATTAGACAAGGAGCCCACTTATGATTTTTATTTCTAAAGGCTCTTAAGTACTGGGAGGCATGACAAGAGGCCATTTCTGCTCTATAATGCAGACCAGAAGAGCTCTCCTCAGCCCCCCAAACATGACTCTTGCCTAACAACTCTGACATTCATTTCTCTACTCTCTGAACTCTTAAAAGCTCTTTCAGCCTGCAGCTTATTGAAAAATGTTTACTATACTGGATCTTGTGTTCTCCTCTTATATTTCATATTGTTTCAGGTAGATTTAAAACTTCTGAAGGGCAGGGGACCCACCAAATACTCCTTTAGTAACCCTTAGAGTGCCTTACACAATGCTGAGTACATAAATCATGCTTAACAATTAAAGTAACTGATATATTCCCAAGCATATAGTGTAACAAGGACATGTGAGAGAAAATTAATTATATTATGTCATTTTTTAGGCAACTTGACAAGTAGCCATCACCAATTTATAACTGAACATTATGTCTTTCTGTGACCTAGATAACAGTGCTCCATGACCAATGACGCATACTGTTGTCTGTCAATGTGAAGTTGGTCCTGCTAGCATGGGAATGATTTTTTAGCAATAGAATTGAAACAGCACCACAGTGTTGAGCCTAATCAGGATACACCTACCTGAGGAATTCTGTATACTATTCTGTGGTCATACCTTAAAAATGATATCTGAGAACCGCAGAGACACATAGGAAGGCATTCCAAGAGTAAAGTGATTGTATGCATTATTTTAGGAAAAACAATGGACATACTGGAATTCTTTATTCAGGCTACAGTGAGGCTGATAAGAAATACAATGAAAACTTACAAGATCATGAAGACAAATTACTAGAATTACCTAGTAAATTACAGAATTACCTAAATCCTGTAATTCTATTACCCAAAGACACCTGGTAATAAAAAAGTTTGGAGAATCCCTTATTTAGTGATTGTATGACTAAAGATGTAAAGAAATCATAGAAGGATTGAAGTCAAGTGATGGTGGAGAGAGTTGCAATTTATTATTAAAGAAATCAGGAACACTTGGGGTTCTACAGATTAACCATCACTTCCTGCAAATATCCTGACACCTATTACTGAGGGGATGAGCATTTTGGGCTTCTCAATTGTCATATAGATCAAATTGTTATTTCCAATCTGAAATTATTTTTCATTTCTCTGGATTCCTACAGCATTTTATCTGTACCAACAATGTAATCTACATACTTTCTGCCTTTTATTACAATTATGTGCATACCATTTATCCTATTAGATTTGGAGATTCTTAACAGAAATAATGATAAAGATGATGATGATGATGACGACAAAGATAAGAACTAAAATTTATTATGCTCTTACTGTGTGCCATTCTTTAGTAGGCAACATTGATTCACATTTAGTCACATTGCATATTTATCTTTGTATGTCCATTAGGCCTAATATCACTTGGAATAAAATTATCTGTGAAATCAACAAGTGGTAATCAAGTTCAGTGGTTTATTTTCCCTTTGAGTAAACTGGAAACATAGGCACATTTGATTGAGATCTGAACACATGACTGGTTTTTCTCTCTTTTTATAATTTTTCTATCAGGCAGGGAGGATCCATGCCTTCTGATGGCATGCTTCCCTGCCAGTCCCTAGTGTGTGGTAACTACCTAATAGGTTCTCAGAAAATACCCTTTGACAGCACCAATGATGATAAAGAAATGATGGTATGCATAAGCAATGATGATAGCTTGGGGACATCACTGCAGGTTATATACAGTTAACATGCTACCTTTTCAAATTCGCAATGGAATCAATATGCAGTGTTCCATAAAGATCATGAGGTCTAGGATATATATATAGAGAGAGACAGAGAGACAGAGTGAGAGAGAGAACACTTATATCATTCACATATTCCAGATAAGCTCTTTAAAGAGTTTGAGAGGTCCCTATGTATTTCTACCTAATTTGTCTACATCTCTGAAAGTGGGTGGGCTCTACAATGCCTGGGCTTGAAACCTTTGAATACCATGAAAATAGTAAAAGAGAAACTGCAAGTGTTATTCTCAAGCTCTACAAGGTTTAAGAATAAATTACAAACATCCTCAAGAAACTCCCACTCTTGGGGAAATTATTAACTTGTGAGTAATGTGAAGATATTCTCAATAGATTCCCAGTTACATATCCCATGGTCTTCATTGTTTACTCTTTAATTACAGTAAGACAGTCTCGTACTTCTTGTGGACTCTCAAATGCATGGAATGACCCAACGAAAATAATTCCTCTTCCTACTCCCCTTTCTGGCATTTTCCAGGGGGTACATTCTTTTGAGGAACTTACTCTGGTTTAGTGGATGTTGGGAGGAGAAGGGCAGGGGATGTGAAAGTAGACAGCCATGGCAACTTTAAATTCTCTCACTATTCTGAAGAGTTCTTCAGTGGTCTGTCTTTGCAAGTCTGTGGAATTTGCCCCCAAAGAGGAAGTTTGATCCTATAGAGTTTTCTCTTTTTTCTAATTAGGGGAATCTTAGATCCTGGCACTCAAAGTTGCCTGTTTTTCTTTGGCGGTGGGCAGTGAGTCAAAATGGCTGAATTCCCAAGCTTTCTGAATCTATGTGAAAGTTCTCAGCCTCTACCCAAGCCTTTTTCACTGCCAAGTGGTGTGATAAAACTTGTGAGAACAGGTTTTCCTTTTGAGGTAGCTGATGCATCTGCATCTACTTCTGGCACAAAACCAAAGGAAAAAAGGACTTGGAGAAATCTTACAGAACATCATAAGGGGCTGCTTAATATGAATTTGCTTTGGGAGTTTAATGATTATTTCAGTGGATGTGATTTTTGTCCAACCTTTATTCAAGCAGTTTCTCCCTGTCATAGCACTTACACTTAGCTATAACCCAGCTTAACTAGAGAGGACCTAGGTAAGTCACTTTTATTTGGATGAATTATAAGACTCTTCCTGTTTAACATGATCAACATGTGGCTCAAGAGGTCTTTTTCAACAATGAAACTTCACTATAATAGGGTCTTAGACCTGCAGTAAGTATCAGAGATTTCACAGGGCTTTGACATGACAACACTTGTGATCCTAAGAGAGAATTGCTCCATCTGTCTGATAAATTCATTGATTCTAATATCTCAGTAAAAGCAATGTCTTCTGTTTTCCATCCTTTCCCTTTAAAAAGAAATAGAGTCAAAAGCCTAATATGTATCCTTGGTTTTTCTTCAGAAACAAAGAGAGCAATACTGTTGTATTCTCCAGGGACTGAGGTCTCAGTTAGTCTCTGATGATGTCACCATGATCACTTTTAACTTTTGTTTATCCCTCCAGTCAGACACAAGGAAGGAGCCATGGGGCCTGGGTTCTCAGTTCTACCATGAAAAACCCACTGCTGTGTAGTACATTTTGGTGAAAAGTCCATGCAAACCTCAAGATCACCAACCAATGTAAACTTATAAAATGCTTTACTGGTTATCTCACTGAACTCTTAAAACAATACTTTGGGTCAGATGCTATTACTTCTTATTTTATAGATGAAAAATCAGAAAATTAATGAGATTGTCACTTGCACAAAGTCAGGTAGAAGTGGATTGAACCCATGTCTTTTGACTCATTGACAATGGAGTAAATTCATCACAACCTTGCTATCCAAAGCATGTTCCTTGGACCAGGAGCATCAGCATCCCCTGGGAGTTTGCTAGAAATGGAGGATCTCAGGCACTCCTCAGACCTACTGAATCTGCATTTTACCCAGATCTCAAGTAATTTGTATGTGCATATAAAACATGAGAAGTATTGCTCTACAACATAACTATTCTCAGTCACAGGGAAGTTCAGTTGAGGCCCCAAATGCAGAGTGATCTAGGGAGATGAATGTGTTCCTGGGAAGAATATTATGGCAAGCTCATTCTAACTTTGTATTATTTATTTGTAGTTAATGCTCAAATTTGAATCCCTCCAGCTTTTTCAAGTCCTGTGAAACAGAATCTCAACCTCTATGAGGCAGATGGATCTTTGTTCAACACTCTCTTGGAGGGGGAAAGGCATTGTCTTCATGTGAATCTTTTTGAAGATCCTTAAATGAAAACACACTCATTGCCCTGTTAATGTTGGGAGCCCTAGCTAAAAGCCCATGTGGCTTGAATGCTATTGGAGGCAATAGATAAGCAATGTTGATTTTTGCTTGAATGAAAGATAACTTAGTGGTAGGGGATGGGTAGTGGTAGGGAATGGGAAGGGTTGGGAAGAGAAGGTTGTAAAGACCCATGGGGTAGCAGGAAATCCAGCTGCCTCTGACTTCATTCCTCTGCCCGATAAGCATCCTTTACCAAAGAAGGCTGAATAGGCTACTCAAGGCTCGTCTTTAAGATGTTCCTATCTAAATAAAAATATTTCTGGATTCTTTTCACCTTCCCTTCTTCCTAGTTTTTCATAACAGTGGTCAGGAAACCAAAAGGTATGATTTCAGATATTGGGAATGTCCAGCTATCCCATATCCCAACTACCACTGACTTCCTATGCCAGGAATTTCATTAACCAATGTTTTTGCTTAAGGCATAATCATTCATATTCTAGAAATCTCCGGGTGGTTGATTAAGAGCCATGGGTCCTACTTCACATACATGAAATTTGGGGAAAAGATTTCAATCCCCAAGATTAACTTGTTTGTTTGGGACATTGGGACTCAGAAATACAGACTCTTCATGACAAAATGACTCCTCTTTCTACCTCCCATCTTGAGTGTTCAGGGTGCAAGAGAAACCCACCTTATTGGACAGATGTGATTCCTCTCTTTCTGCACAGACTGCCCACATCTCTGATGCAAGTCATGATCCAGGCTGTTTAGATAACTTTGTATTATTAGAGGACAAATGTGTGACAGTTTTTAGCATTATCTTTCTCACACTGTGGATGTTCCATTTGATCAATTGTACATGAGTTTGACCCCCATGTATATTGTTTCATCTTTTTCTGTTCTGGAACAAATATAAGAGTTCTAAGCACAATCTGTCTAGACACTAGTCCAACTTGGCCTCTAAGAATCCAAATCTAGTGTGCCCTACCTCATTGTTCAAGACTCACACCAATCTTCAAATTCTCCATTATAAATCTCTAGGTATTCTAAATCTTCCATGTTAACCTAATATTGATCTCTCTCTTATACCTTTTGATGTCCAGTTCTGTTTCTGACCTTAGTCTCTACACAGTGATGATTATTTTGTTCGAGCAAATCTCTGCCCCAGACAGCATCTTTATATTGAAAAATTGACCTCCAATTCAACATAAAAGCATTTGTTGAAGTAAGTAGTTTATTATGTAATCAATGAGGAACATTTAGTTGTTTCATAACAAGAAACTGATATGATTCAGTCTGTATTTTAGAGACCTCGCTCTTGAAGTTGTGTGAAGAGTAGAGCAGAAATAATTAAAGAAAACAGGTTTCAACCACAAAATGAATGGCACTTTTCTCCCTATCTAAACTGTGAGATTTACTAGAAATTGCCATGTAAGTAGTAAATATAAAGCACTAGATAAATGCGATGTAGAAGAACAGTTGTTTTTCTTTTTTTAACATCACTTCATGCACACACACACACACAGACAATCTGGACAAAAAAATGGGCTCCTAAAGGATCCATTTTGGCTATCCAATGTTGAGTGACAAATTATCACAATACTTAGTTGGTTACAAAGATAAGGTTTTTTGTTTGTTTGTTTTTGTTTTTATTTCCCACAATTTGGGCTGTTCTCCTTTCCATGATGTTGTAGGGGTATTGGGGCAGCCGGAAGGTTCAAAATGACTTCCACCACGTGGCTGGTAGTTGGTCCTCGTGACTATCTGGGAGCTCAGCTAGGAGCTTCAGTTCTTCTTCATATGAGTCAATCCACATATCTGCTTGGGCTTCCTACTAGTATGGTGGTAGGAATACAAGAAAGAGCCTTCCAAAAAGTACAG
Source organism: Taxidea taxus jeffersonii (assembly GCA_003697995.1). Lineage (NCBI taxonomy): Eukaryota > Metazoa > Chordata > Mammalia > Carnivora > Mustelidae > Taxidea > Taxidea taxus. The sequence continues at coordinate 21,312 of RCUC01146369.1, read as the reverse complement.
GAAAATTTAAGACTTTGCCTTGGAGGTACACAGTGTGATTCTGCAGTATTATATTAGTCAAAAGAAGTCAAGGGCCATCCTAGATGCCTGGAGGGGATGGGGGTGGAGAAGGAAATAAGTTCTGCCTGTTTAGTATAGAATGGCAAGATTATAGTTCAAAAGAGCTATAGAATGAAAAACATTGTTGTAGGCTCCTTTAAAAATGGAGTGCACTTGTGTGATGAGCACCAGGCAATGTCCAGAAGTGCTGAACCTCTATATTATACCCCTGAAATGAATATTACACTGTACATTAACTAAATGGAACTTAAATTTAAAAAAATTTAAAAGAAAAGAAAAAGAGAAAATATAGTCTATGATGAGGTATTTTAAAAGTCTTATTGCATGGCACGTGAACTGTTCAAAATGGTGGGGAAAATATTCTATCCCTTTAAGAAAATAAAGAATAAGATGCTCGAGATTTTTTTTTTAAAGATTTTATTTATTTATTTGACAGACAGAGATCACAAGTAGGCAGAGAGTCAGGCAGAGAGAGAGGAGGAAGCAGGCTCCCTGCTGAGCAGAGAGCCCGATGCGGGGCTCCATCCCAGGACCCTGGGATCACGACCCGAGCCGAAGGCAGAGGCTTCAACCCACTGAGCCACTCAGGCGCCCCAGATGCTCGAGATTTTGATAACCCTCTTGTTATAGAGGTATATTGCTATCCAATGGGTTAAATATATTCCTAATCAGTGCACAGGCTGGAAAAGGGTCAGAGTTCATTTTCACTACTTGAATGAAAGTACTAGTTGACACAAACGAATGGAGCAACCCAAATATATTAACCTATAGCAGTACATTTTGGGTGCTCCCCACTGCTAGCACTAGACTGGGCGTGGTGGGCTGCACAGGGAGAAAGAGGCAGTCTTGCCCTCTAGCATTAGCCCGCAAGTCTTGCAAACTTAGATATATGCTTGAAATGAGAATCCCATTAGCATGGAGCACCCAAAAATCTACCTAGTCATGTACTTCTGAGAGCCCTGGAAATTTGGCTAAACCTATCAAGAGCTTAATGGGAACAAATTAAGGAATCATTGCTTGAGTTGCTACAATGTTTTAAAAAAGAAATGGTTGGGATAATCTGGTCTAGGTTAAGATACAGACCACTCTTCTGGGGGCACTAGTCATAGCAGCATGGTCAAATTAAAACTGGAGGCTTTCTGGGGAGTGCAGGAGGTTTGGAAGGAGAAGTCAAAAATCTTGAGCATATTATCCAGGCATGAGGCTCCCAATGGCCTGGCCCCTTGTTGTCACAGCTTAGTGTAGGATTAGAAGCTTTGTTACATGACCTTGACCTCGATGGAGAGAACTTTTTCAGGTACCATGTTTCAGTGAACTCTGTCAAAACAAGAACTGGGCACTCTGTAAAATAATCTGGTCGTTTTATCAGAGTAAGGGACAATAATGTGATTTGTCTGTTGGCATCAGACAAAATTTTCTTGTTTTATATTATGAATAAAAAGTTGGGTCTCAACCTGCCTGGAAGGAGCAAACACATAGTAGGTATTCAGCCATTCTTGAGTGGATAATTGCATGATTGGCATTGACAAATTAACCAGAATCTCAAGTCTCCCACCGGCCCTCAGTTCCCACATGCCTACTGTTCGAATTGCCTTCAAGGACCCAAGAAACTATAAGCTGCTCCAGATTCAGAGACATTTCAGGCCAAAGTTTAGTACACATTCCCTAAATCGAAACTGCACAGGCATTCACTCATCTACTACTTGGGAACAGTTGCTTTCCATAGCTAGACACTCAGCAGTTTTAAGTAAGAAACAGGGCTCAAGTGGAAAATATTTGTACAGGGAACAAAAGCAAATGGTGTTGTGTTTGCCAACAACATCTTGGAGAACCAGTGGGTAGTAAAAGAGGGAAAACAAAGAAGCCCGATATTGTAATATGCCTTTCTTTCAAGCACGCACATACACAAAACCAAAATAAGGCAAGCCCCTTTAAGGGGGAACATTTCTGGCAGAAATAATTACCCTATACTTATTGCTGTTGGAGTTGTGGCCCAACAGGGGAATAAAAAGTACAAGGCAATGAAGTAGAGCTGCAAGGGGGACCAATGGGCAGTGAGCAATTTACAAAGTCTCAGTTTGTTCTACCTGGAGAAAGGAGTGTATATTTTAAAATATCACATTTAATTAACACTTGAAGAGAGGAACCTAAAGGCTCACATGGTGATTCTAGGCAGCTTTTGTATGAAACAGATGAAGGGGAAAAAACCTGATTAGGCATTGGCCTTAAGCACAGTTTCCTTGGATTTCCTTTTTCCTCTTTACCATATAATAACATGGCTGAAAATTAGTTCTGACAGCTAATCAGGGTGAGTGGCTCTTTCTTTTCCTGGAGTGGTTAACAAGTACTGTGCATTTTGCCAACACACCATACTATTGAATGGGTGTGGGAAAAAAAAGAACTGATTAATTATTTCATTGCAGCCAACTCTGTGCCTCCCTTCAGTTGAATCAGAGAGATCCTGTGGTTACTGGGGTCTGGTATGTGTCTGAGGGCAGCCTGGGAATGTCAGAATTCAGTTCTGCTAATATAGTGGCTCTTCTCCCTCCCTACTGGTCCTCATGTACCCCACCCCCGTCCGTCTCCAATATCTCCCACTCATAAGTACTGCTGTTTCTGACGGTGTATTAGAAATCTGTACTATAAAGATGGAGTGTTGGTCTATATTTAAGCTGTGGAATGATAAAGCAGGAATTAACTAAAGAAAGAAGAACAAAATCTAATCCTGGCTGACTCACGATAGGACAAGAATTCATGTGTAAAGGTCAGATGTGAAGTCAGGTCATCCCCCAGGTGAGCAGGCAGGTGCTTCCGTCACTAAGGGGTGTCTTTTACTTGGTTGAAGGGAGTTTGCCTAACCAAGAGTTTTGTTGTTCCAGCTTGGAATGCAAAAGGACGATCATTGCTAAAAGGACTACAAAGGAATGGAATGGAAGTAAAGAGCTTTAAGACACTCAGATGAAAGCTGTGCAAAGGAGTACAGTGATTGCCCCACAAATTAAAAATAAGAGCAACAGCAAAAGTGGTCAAAGGGTGATATCTGGGCCAAACGCAGCCCACGGATTCCACGACACCTGCCCTGGAGCTGATCTCCTTTGAAATCCAGAGAACTACCTCCGAAACTACAGTTTCTGACATGTCCCCTTCCTAGGGAAGGAGCCAAGGGAACAGGTTCTGGGTTTAATGGGCAACATGACAAGCCAAGACCTGAACTGTGGCATCTCTGACTAAGCTGAGGGTAGCCATGTCCACATCAGTGAGCTGGGGTGCTTGGTCATGCTCCCTATGCTCTTGGCTGGGCTTCTGGTAGTTCTCCCTTTTAGGTCATCCTTTGAGGGAGGGGTGGGCACTCCTATTTTCCAGGACAGTTTTTGTTGGCCTTCTGGAAGGAAGTACCCCTGAAACAAGAGCGAGGCTTTCTTAGCACAAATGTCTTGGTATTTCCGGGCTCAGTTTTGTTGTGTCCCTGCAAGAAGGTCAAAGAAAAAAGAAAAAATAAGTCTTCAAAATTGCTTAAAAATTGCACTGGTTATATTTCAGTTGTATGGACACATACCCTGTCTTTTTTTTTTTTTTAATGTGCTAAAACACACGTGACAGAAAACTTATATTTTATTTATTTTAAAAATGTACAATTCAGTGGCATCAAGTACGGTCATAATGTCATACAATGACCAGCACTCTCTAGTTACGGAACTTTTTCACCACCCTAAAAGGAACTGGTACCCTTTAGCAGCCCCCCACCAAACCTCCATTCTTGCCTCCTCTATTCCAGGCAGCCCCTAATCTGCTTTTTGTCTCTATGGACTTGCCTCTTTGGGACATAGCATTGAAAGGGAATCATACAATACGTGGCCTTTTGTGTCTGGCTTCTCTTGTTTAGTATAACATTCCCAAGGTTCATCCATATCAGGACTTCATTCCTTTTATGGGTGAATGGTATTGCATTGTATGGAGAGACCCCATGTGCTTTACCAGTTTACCAGTCAGTTGGTAGACATTTAGGTTATGCCCACCTTTCACGTATTGTGAATAGTGTTGCTATAAACAGTTTTTGTTTGAACCTGTGTTTTCAATTCCTTTGGGTACATGTCTAAACAGTGGAATTGCTAGGTCATATGACAGTTGTATGTTTTCCTTAATAAAGGACTGCTAACCTGTCTTCCATAGAGGCTGCACCATTAGGCCCTCCTACCAGCAATGTATGAAGGTTCCAGTTTCTCCACATTTTCACCAGCACTTGTTACTTTTCTGTATTTTTATTGCCAACCTGGTGGCTAGAAGCGATATCTTGTTGTGGTTTTGACTTGCCTTTTCCTAATGACTAAGGATATTTCCATGTTCACATTGGCCATTTGTCTATCTGCTTTGGGGAAATCATTATTCAAGGCCTTTGCTCATTTTTAAATTGGCTTGCTTTTGGTTTTATGTTGAGTTATAAGAGTTCTTGAAATATTCTGAATAATCAACTCTTGCCAACACGCGATTTGCAAGTTTTTGTCCCATTCTGTTGTCTCTTTGCCCTCTTGACTATCCTGTTTTTTTTTTAAGATTTTATTTATTTATTTGACAGACAGAGATCATAAGTAGGCAGAGAGGCAGGCAAGGCAGGCTCCCCGCTGAGCAGAGCGCCCGATGTGGGGCTTGATCCCAGGACCCTGGGATCATGACCCCAGCCGAAGGCAGAGGCTTTAACCCACTGAGCCACCCAGGTGCCCCTTGACTATCCTGTTTTTAAAAAAGAAGAATGTGGATGCTTTGGAGAAAAGACTACCAAATAGGACAGCAACAGCCTTAATAATTCTGACCTAAGGGAAGTCCTTGCCATTATTTTTTCTTTCTCTCCCAGCCTTTAGTAGGTAGCCTTCGTCCCAAAGTCTCCCTGAAATAATTCAGCCCCAATAAGTCATGTAAAGATTCCACATACCAGATGTGGTGCTGGGTGCCTTCACAGCATCTACCTCCATCTCGGTAACCAGTCTGCAACATGAGAGCTGTTAATCCCATTTTCCAGATGAGAAAATCAAGGTACAGATAGGTTCATGAATGACTGAAGGTCTTCATGCTCACAAGCAGCAGAGACAAGATCCAAACCCAGGTCTGCCAGATCTCTTCCTACTTACCCACATGTTCGTTAAATTTTGTTCTGGAACCCTCTGCGGCCTCCATGTGGGTGCCCATCTGGGGCCCACCTGGCTGGAGGAAGGAGGATCAGTAGCAGGTTGGGGTCCCCGAGGCCAGCATCCACTCCTAACCGCACAACTCTGCCTTGATCATTTTTATAATTTGGGACTCAGGTGGAGGACTTAAAACAAAAACAAAAAAGAGGCTTCCAGTGCTTTAAAAAAGCATTTGAAAACCAGTGTTAAATCATGCTGCTTCACGGAAGAAAATCCCAACGTTTTTATAGCTTTTTGTAATATAGAAGTTTGAAGAAAAGTCAGTTCTAAATGGGGAGCTGTGGTGCAGTGGGTATAAGGTTTCGGTTTGCTAAGTGAGTAAATTCCAGAGATCTGCTCTATCACGCAGTGCCTACGATTAACAATACTGTATAGCACACTTAAAATTTGTTAAGAGGGTAGATCCCGTGATAAGCATTTTTACTACAAAAAACCATAAACAACCACCAAAAAAGCCTAAGGCACACAGGAAAACTTGGCGGGGGGGGGGGCAGTTAAGTCTATTACTTTGATTGCAGTAATGGTGTCACAAATGCTTGTGTGTGTTCAATCTCATCCAATTGTACCCATTAAAATATATGCAGTTTGTTGTATATTGATTATATGTTAATTAAGCTACTTTATTTATTTATTTGAGAGAGAAAGAGAGCAAGCAGGAGCAGGGGGAAAGGGGGAGGGCAATAGAGGGAGGGGCAACTTCCTGCTGAGTGGAGAGCCCAACATGGGGCTCCATCCCAGGGCCCTGAGATCATCCTCTGAGCCTAACTGACTGAGCCAGGTATCCCTCAGTTAAGCTAGTGGTTTAAAGGAAACCAGTTCTTAGCTTCACTGACAGAAACCTGTTGTGTTGTATTTGAGCCCCTCACACAACAGACACACTCACAGTCTCTCCCTCAGTCACGTTATTCCTGCACATTCCACTCCAGGTGGGCGATGCCAGTTTGGGAGGGAGTTGCCTCTGAACAACTACTCACCAAAAAAAAAAAAAAAGAAAGAAAGAAAGAAAGAAAAGGAAAAAAAGAAGAAGTAAAAAGAAAAAAGTAGCTTTTGCTAGGGGCCACACCCACACTACGTCCTGGCAACCAAGACTGTCACCATTCATCAGTCAGGTATGCGCTCCACTCACCTTTGATAGCATTTTCGCAGCTGAACAGCCTCAGAGACTCTCCAAACCAGAGACAACTATCTTGTTCTCTTAGTTTTCAGTTGCAAAATGAATTAAGGGAGTTCTTAGCACTTCATCAAGCCTAGTCGCGATGGTGGTATTCAGGAAGAGAGCCATGGTGCCCAAAACACACGGGTCTGAGGCAAAATCTGAAGACAAATAGCGTGTAGGGGACTGCCCTCCCTGTCTGACAAATGGCCCAGAAGGAGAGGTAGCTGTGTGACCAGGTGAGGGGTTCTTGAGCGGCCCATTCCACTTAACACGTCTGATCCTCTAGAGGGCGCTGCTCTGGGCCTGGAGATCGCCCTTGAAGAAAAGGTAGGTGTGGCCTCCAGCTTGGCATTTCCCTTCTCAGGAGACTCCAGCAGCCCTGGGTGTGTTTCCCTACGTTAGAGCTGGCATCAGAGGGTCACGACTCCGTGAAGATGCAGACCTGCAGAGAGGGTGAGAGGACCTTGTCCCAGCAATGTGGGGATGTGGATTTGTGGAGCTTCTTGTAACTCTACGCACCTTGGGTTTCTGAACATTTACTCTGTACGCCAATAAATTGTTGCCAGGTATCTGCTCAATCATGGTTCCGGTGTGAAATCACACAAAGAGGTTTATTGTTATTTACTTCTTTGGTCAGAGGTGAGGAAAGGGTAAGGGGGAAATTTCTTGCACACCAGAGAAATTGAGATCCAAAGGTGGAATGCCATTTTATCCTTCACTTGGGGTTCTTCCCCAACTTACACATTATTCAGACATCTTGTTTCCTTTGGTTCTCAAAAGTTACTCATGTGAGGTGAGTACTTATTAGCTAACTCCTATAGGGTGAATGGTGTTTCCTGGCCCCCTTAGGCATCGGCCATGAGCATTTGGGTCCAGAGGACCTGCCAACAGAAACTGTGGAGCAGGCAGGTGACAGCAGGATGTACCTTCCAAAATGAAAAAAAGGCTTCCTCATCTCCAAACCCTTTCCTGATGACTTGCCCAGGTACCACTCCTCTTCTCTGATCTAGCCAACACTTTTATAAACTTTAAACCACTGAAATCACTTGCAGGTTACACCCATCAATATGGTGCCTTTGCTGCCAGAAGGCCTCTGGTGAACGGCACATAGGGTCACAGACTCAGTGGCAGGGTGAGTCCTTTTTGGGCTCCCCAGATCACAAGATCTAAGGAGATACAGATTAGAGCAAGCCCAGGTTTGTCCTGCCACTTGCTGCTTTTGTGCACCCACCCAAGCTGGGCTGCGTCTGACTCACCTGTCCAGGTAAGCAGCAGGGTCTCCAGGCTCCAGCCACAGGAGTAAACAGTGAGTCATCCCTGAAACACCATGAAGTCGAGAAAGTGCCCCTTTTCCTCCATCTTGGCTCCTTTCAAAGCCTAAGAGTTCATTTCTCATTTATTGTCTTCTTTACAATCAGGAAAAGTTCTTCCTATGTCCCGAGAAAGAATATAATAAAGAACAGTCTTTTATAGCCTGGTCTGCCTTCCTAGTGTCTAAGAGATTTATACAGTGTGGTGTCTAGTTTTTTGTGGATAAAATTTCCAGCTGGGAGTTATAGGATAGAAGGAAGAGGTGTGCCATTTGGTCAAGCGTAAGAGCTATCTTTAGAGTCTCTATTTACCAGAGGTGAGATTAGTTGCTATGCCTTTGGGAAACGGAAAACTGTTCTGAAGGCATACAGGAGAGGGGAGCTGAGATTTGGTGGGGAAGCATGGCATCCCTGGAAGGCAGGCAGTGCTATGAGGCGCTGACATAGTCCTCTAGATTACGGGGTGGCCTGGCTGTTTAGATCTTCCTATTGACCCAAACAAGCAAATCTCAGGGATCTTGGGTCAGAAAACCCATGGATTTGATGCAGAATGATCTCTAGAATATTCTCTTGGGACTGACAAGATTTTATTGAATGAGAAATAGCAGATTTATGATTGAGAATATGTCTCCTATGAAATGAAAAAACAACCAAAAAACAAAAACCCGAGGCTCCTGGGAGGCTCAGTTGGTTAAGTGTCTGCCTTTGGCTCAGGTCATGATCTCAGGGTTATGGGATGGAATCCCGCATCGGAGGTCTCTGCTCAGTGGGGAGCCCGCTTCTCCCTCTCCCTCTGCCCCTTCCCACTTGTGCTTGCTTTCGTGCTCTCTCTGTCAAATAAATAAAATCTTGAAAAAGAAAAAGGAAATGAAAATAAAAACCAAGAAACCTTCCTTGATCAGAAACAATGTGGATTGTAGGAAGCATTTCAAAATAATCACAGGACACAATTGAACAAATTAGGTTACACATACAAAATACGGTTAGTACAAAAATGCCTTTAAAAACCTGTAGGTTGGGGGCGCCTGGGTGGCTCAGTGGGTTAAAGTCTCTGCCTTTGGCTCAGGTCATGATCCCAGGGTCCTGGGATGGAGCCAGGGTCCTGGGATCGAGCCCCGCATCGGGCTCTCTGCTCAGCAGGGAGCCTGCTTCCTCCTCTCTCTCTGCCTGCCTCTCTGCCTACTTGTGATCTCTGTCAAATAAATAAATAAAATCTTAACAAAAAGAAACCTGTAGCTTGCCAAATTAAATTCTATAAGCAATGAAGAAAGAAATTAGATTTTCTAATTATGTTTATTGATTTTTCAAGGTCATGCTTCAAAACAAAGAAAATGGTGAAGCTTTTAAAATTGCAATAGGACTTTATGAAGAACCTGTATTTGAAATAATGTTTTATTTCTATTTTGACAAAACCTGCCATTCTTCTAATCAATGAATAGATCTAGGCTCCTACTTTCAGCTTTCAGAACAGAGCCCTGTGGTCATGCTGGGATACAGATAGTTCTGGACGTGTTTAAGATTTGAGGAACAGGCTCACCAATTTAGGGTCTATTTGTTGGAGCTTAAGAAGTTTCTAGAAAGTAGTGACTAGTTCATTAAGCATCAGACTCTCAGGATTGTGAAATCAACCCTGTCAAGCCCTGCATTGGCTCTGCACCGAGTATGGAGTCTGCTTAAGGTTCTCTATCTCCCTCTCCTTCTGTCCATTCTCCCTGGTTTACACTCACACTCTCTCTTTCTTTAAAAATAAATAAATAAATAAAATAAATAAAGAGATTTCTAGGAAGTAAATTATCCATCTTCTTTCACCCTCCCAATTATATAGCTCACCTGTGGCAAATAGCAAATTGTATAATTGGAGGTCATATGATGCCTGTGTGTGTGTGTGCATGTGTGTGCATGTGTGCGTGTGTGTGTGTGTGTGTGTGTGCGTGTGTGCGTATGTGTTTTAATGCCCCAGTAACAGTTTTACCTTGGTACCAAGATTCACACCTGAACTAAGACTCATTGTTAACCAGGAACCAAGACATCTAATTAGGGAAAATGGCACAGCTGTTAATGAGGCAGGAATTCAAAAATAACTCTTTGGAGCTATAAGACTCAAAAGGTGTAATTTCGTTTATTGTTTAGTTTATTGAAAATAGACATATTCAAGACAAGACAGAGAAAAGGAAAACCCATTCTAAGAGTTTCGCCTCATATATAAAAATCTGGGGTTACGTTTATACACGTCTGCACCCCCGCCCACAACCCCACACCCTCCTCTGACAGAGGTCATTCTTCTGAACAGCGGTGACCCTGTAATAAACCTAAGATGGTTTTACCCAACACTGCAGTTGTCTTGGTGGCCCCCTATTCCCACTCCACCTCATTAGACAACACAGACATATAAATCTCTGTCGCTGTAGAAGGTTCTATAGAATAGTGCTGAGCTAGAGGATATTCCCTGCAATTACCTAGAACTAAAATCTTTTAAAACAGCACCCTACCCATCACCAGTTGGTCAAGCAAACATGTGATGGGCATGCCATCTTAGTGAACACGCACAAGTATGCTGGTTCAGCAAAGTCACAGCGGACACTTTTGTTTCCAGAGTTCACATTTCCTGATGCATCAGGCTTCTGGAGCCATGCCCTCACTCTTCTTAGGTCCCACAAATTTATAAACAGTGTTGGCATTCAGTGGAAAATGGGGACATGGCATAAGAAACATTGAACGTGACAGCTAGTAAAGATGATTTGATCCCTTGTAAATTGTGTCCAAAGAGCATGAGGTCACCTTAATTTTGTTCCCATGTGTAGATTTTTCCTTGATGCACAGCGCAGCAGAGAGGACAGCTGGATTTAACTGAGTTAGAGCTGAGGGAGGACATGCTGCAGGAAAATTACCTTTGGAATGCATGGCTTTATATCAGTCACTTCCCTACCCCAAGCAACAGATGGATGGGGCAATGGGGCCTCGCCTCTTGTAAAGGTGGCCAGGAGTCATGGAGAAGACAGCCCTTTGGCAGCAACCCTCTTCCTCTAGGGCAAAGGCAAGTTAGAAACAGAAACAGAAACAAACTACCTGTCTATTTGGTGATTCATTGCTGAAAGATCTAATTGTGAGCACAGGGATTTATTTGTTTTATGAAATGTTAGTGAACACTTACTGTGGTCTCTACATTTTTTTTTTTAAGATTTTATTTATTTGACAGAGAGAGAGAGATTATAAGTAGGCAGAGAGGCAGGCACAGAGAGAGGGGGAAGCAGGCTCCCTGCCGAGCAGAGTGCCCAGATGTGGGGCTCAATCCCAGGACCCTGAGATCATGACCTAAGCTGAAGGCAGAAGCTCAACCCACTGAGCCATCCAGGTGCCCCCACTATGGTCTCTACTCTTGAGTCATTTACAGTCTAGTGGGGGAGTTTGATATGTTCAATGATTCTTTTTTTTTTAATATTTTATTTATTCATTTGACAGGGAGAGAGATCACAAGTAGGCAGAGAGGCAGGCAGAGACAGAGAGAGGGGGAAGCAGGCTCCCTGCTGAGCAGAGAGCCCAATGTGGGGCTCGATCCCAGGACCTTGGGATCATGACCTGAGCCGAAGGCAGAGGCCTTAAACCACTGAGCCACCCAGGTGCCCCTGTTCAATGATTCTTAAAGTATAATGTAACAAATGATTATTTATGAAGTCAGTGATGATGATGATGATGGTGGACATTTGTTGGGAACTGTTCAAGTGGCAAGTGCTTTTCTAAGTGCTTTACATGGAGAAGTACAAAATAATATTTTGGGAATATCGCTGCTGGGAGGATACCCATGTGAAACTATACCACACTATTTTTCAAAATTTCTGGGAAACTTAGCACATAAAGCAAAACTTCCATAAGTTATTTGGGAAGCTAGAATTGTAGAGCAATTTAGATAATGGCTTTTATTTTTTTCAAGTAACCTTTTTATTTTGGAATTATTTTACATTTATGGAATAGTTGCAAAGAAAGTATATGGAACCCCCGGATGATAGTGTGTTTCTGATTCAGAGAGCAATGACTTTAAGTCCCAGGTCTGCTATTTGTTATTGTGTCCTTAAACAAATTATTTAACCACCCATTTACTTAGATGTGACTTCTTGAATTATAAAATGGTACAATAATACTTGTTTTAGAAGTCTGTAGGAAAGAAAAAAAAATGATAGATGTGTGAAGTGCTTTGTACATGCTTGGGCTGTTGATCTGCTTAATAAACATTGGCACTTGCTATTATTTATATGGATGATATATTTGTTTTAAGAAACTAATGAAAATCATACATTGCAATAACTTTATTTTTTGGGGGGGAGAAAATATTTTTTTAATTTTATTTAAGCTTTTTTTAATTTAAACATATAATGTAACCCCACCACCCTCTCCCAACCCCTCTCCCCCCCCACCCCCCTCAGTTTGTTTTATGACATTAAGAGTCTCTTTTGGTTTGTCTCCCTCCCGATCCCATCTTGTTTCATTTTTACTTTTCCTACCACATTAACTCCCACCCCCGTTGCATCTCCACTTCCTCATATCAGGGAGATCATGTGATAGTTGTCTTTCTCCAGTTGACTTATTTCGCTAAGCATAATATGCTCTAGTTCCATCCATGTTGTCGCAAATGGTAAGATTTCATTTCTTTTGATGGCTGCATAGTATTCCATTGTATATATATACCACTTCTTCTTTATCCATTCATCTGTTGACGGACATCTAGGTTCTTTCCATAACTTGGCTATTGTGGACATTGCTGCTATAAACATTCGGGTACACGTGCCTCTTTGGATCACTACGTTTGTATCTTTAGGGTAAATACCCAGTAGTGCAATTGCTGGGTCATAAGGTAGCTCTATTTTCAATTTTTTGAGGAACCTCCATGCTGTTTTCCAGAGTGGTTGCACCAGCTTGCATTCCCACCAACAGTGTAGGAGGGTTCCCCTTTCTCCACATCCTCGCCAGCATCTGTCATTTCCTGACTTGTTCATTTTAGCCATTCTGACTGGTGTGAGGTGGTATCTCATTGTGGTTTTGATTTGTATTTCCCTGATGCCCAGTGATGTGGAGCACTTTTTCATGTGTCTGTTGGCCATCTGGATGTCTTTTCTTTGCAGAAATGTCTGTTCATGTCCTCTGCCCATTTCTTGATTGGATTATTTGTTCTTTGGGTGTTGAGTTTGCTAAGCTCTTTGTAGATTTTGGATACTAGCCCTTTATCTGATATGTCGTTTGCAAATATCTTCTCCCACTCTGTCAGTTGTCTTTTGGTTTTGTTGACTGTTTCCTTTGCTGTGCAAAAGCTTTTGATCTTGATGAAGTCCCAATAGTTCATTTTTTCCCTTGCTTCCTTTGCCTTTGGCGTTGTTCCTAGGAAGAAGTTGCTGTGGCTGAGGTCGAAGAGGTTGCTGCCTGTGTTCTCCTCAAGGATTTTGATGGATTCCTTTCTCACGTTGAGGTCCTTCATCCATTTTGAGTCTATTTTCGTGTGTGGTGTAAGGAAATGGTCCAATTTCATTTTTCTGCATTGCAATAACTTTAAATGGCCAGTGTCCAACAATTACAGTTTTAGCTTTTCAAGGGACAGATTCCATTTCCTCCCTTATCTTTCTCCTTTTCTTAGGCAGTTGAAGGAACTCTTAGCTCTAACTTCCACCCAGGTTCAGTCCACATCACATTAAATGGACCCATCATCTTCTTGTCCCCCACTGTCAGCAAGCTCTTTCCACCTAAAGAAATGGAGGGAAGATGGAATGGATATGTCCATTGCCTTAGCAGTTCAGACTGCTTAAAAGGTGTCCAAGGGTCAGCAGATATCTATTTTTCACAGTTCTGGAGCTGAAAGCCCAAGCTCAAGTTGTTAGCAGATGCAGTGTCTTGTGAGAGCTCACTTCCTGGTCTGCAAAAGACCATTCTCTCATTGTCTCTTCACATGGCAGAGAGCAGAGAAAGGAAACAAACGCTCTCCGGTCTCTTCTTATAAGAACTCCAGTCCCATCATGAGGGCTCTACCCTCATGACCTAATTACCTTTCAAAGGTTCCCATCTCCAGATACCAACACCGTGGGGATTGGGGTTTCAATAGGTGAATTTTGACATTGAGTCCATAACACCCATCCAGGATGAGAGGCTGGAACAAGAGGCTGGAACATTCTTTTGTGGTCCGTTCAATGGGAGCTCACTGAGGGGCCTCACAGAACACTGTCTGTGGGCATAGATACAGGACTCTTCTTTATGCGGCGCTGGCCCATGATCCATTACTCAGTTTCCCAGTGTCGCCCTGTTGAACTGGGAATGAGGTGGAAGGGCAGAGAAACTGGAAGGCCAAGCAATGTCTTCTGTGAACTCTGAGATGCTGAGGGCCATTTCTCTACCTCACAAACACAGAGAACTCTCAGGACTCCCCCTGGACTTCTGTGTGGTCCATTAGAGTCATGCATGTTTGCCTTCATTATTAACCAACAGTTACTCCTACTATCTCATTTCTTTAGAAGAAAATACTTCTATCTAGGTATTATTTGGGCTATGCATTCAAAATCGGTTTTCTCAAGCTTCAAAATTTCGTGAAGGGTCAGGCATACTTGAATTGTCTCCGTATTTCTCTCTGCCTCCAGAAGACATCTCTTGTGCAGGAGCCATGCTAGTCTTCTCTGTATCATTCCAATTTTAGTATATGTGCTGTCAAAGGGAGCACTAGAAGACATTTCTGATGATCACTTAGCACCCCCCTTGATTAAAACAAAGACACCAATTCAACACTGAGGATTTGCTTTTCTTCCTACCCTTCCTTGCTTATGTGAACCCGCCCCCTCACACCCCCAGCACAGGCTCTCTCTCTCTCTCTATCTCTCTCTGTTTCTTTCTCAAAGATATAGGTAGTGATAATTCACCAACATGGGACTTTAGGTCAATTTTAGTTGTTCTTTTCAATTCCTAACAAACTTAGCAGAGGCATTGGAAAATTATGGGTCATTACAGTCTGAATGGAAATCCCCAGGTCAAGGGTAATAACTTTTCTTCAGTTTAAAAGCTAATGTTGCCCTTAAGGCAATTCTAAAATATGTCTGAAAGTTATTCCCATCAATGTTTTTCGGAAAGAATTTGGCTTCTTCCAATGGAGATCCTGTTGATATATTAGGTACCTCTATTGTGCCATTCACCAAAAAGATACTGCAAACATACTTCCTAGTAGTGAGGTACTTGTGGTCCAGGTAGCCATTTTGATCAGGTGGTGGCTGTGAGGACAGACATTTTCCCAGCACTTTCTATGATAAGATCCAATGCTTATGGAGTACTTAGTACTTTATAAGCTCTATCCTTAGCACTTCACAGGTACTATTTTATTCATCTTATATGGCAACACCACAACTTGTGTACTATTATTACCCCCACTTTACAGTTGCAGAAACTGAGACACAGAAAGTTTCATTGACTTGCTCACAGGCACACAG
This sequence comes from Taxidea taxus jeffersonii, assembly GCA_003697995.1. Taxonomy (NCBI): domain Eukaryota; kingdom Metazoa; phylum Chordata; class Mammalia; order Carnivora; family Mustelidae; genus Taxidea; species Taxidea taxus. Next base: position 6,158 of record RCUC01146369.1, on the reverse strand, counting down.
GTGGGAAAAAGTGAAACCAGGATGTGAAGTAGGGCACACTGACCTTGGAACTCACACTCTTGACTACTGTGTGAAAATATTATGCCTCATTTTGGAGGCAACACTTCTTTAGAAGCCAACATTGACCTGTAGGCTGACAGCCTCACCAAAATAATAGAAAGCAATTTGAGAGCCATCGAAATCATCCAGTAGCTTACAGACATTTCCTCTGTCACCCTCTTTCTTGTAACATCCTCACAAAGATGTCATTGATGGCAGACAACAGAACATCAACAGTGCCAGGGCTGAGGGCTAGATTTTTCTACTTGGCCCTTGATCCTAGGGCTTCTAGACCCAGTACATTCTCTCTGCACTCTGAGCCAATCATTACCTTCAAGGTTACAACCAGACTGATAGAACCAGAGATGCTCATACTAACGCCACTAAAGAGACAAAAAACTATGTAAAACCCCTTTTTAAGTTACTATTATGGTGGAGGAGGATGTCATCAGGCCTTCAGTGAAGTAATCGTTGTTTCCAAAAACAGGGGGAAAAAGTCAGCTTCCCGGCACTTGAAGTGAATTCATTCGCAAGAAGGCCTCATGGTTTGAGGATGGCCTTGAAGACAAGTGGTTATGCTTAATTTATTCCCTATTAGGACTTTTCCAAATCCTTTAACAAGATTGCCTCTGACTCCTGGAAGGTTGGACAGAGAAGGGGAGTAGGCAGAATATCATGGACAAAGTTCTTACCTCTTTGAAGACCAGTATAAAGGGTTGGTGCCAGAGTAGAGGACCAGAAGGAGACATTTCCTCTAATAAGCTGAGAATGAGCCCGTACTTCCGTCTCCAGGAGCTCATAGTCTCTAAAATATTCTTATTCTGAGCAGGCGATGTTTCAAAGAAATCTACCCTTAAAGGTAAGAGAGAGAGGCTAATTTTATTCTGTATTTATGTGTGATTTATTTTGGATACCAAGACATACTGGATTCACTTTTAGTAGCCCCAAATGCCATGAACATTCTCCAGAATGGTAGAAATTGCTTAGTGATCATAGAGGCACCTCCATCAACCAGATAATGTGAAATAATTCAGGTTAAATAAATAATATGTAGTAATTCAGACTTGCTTGGCACAAGGAGGCCAACAGATTTGACCTTAAACTTCAGTTATTTGGTAAACAAGCATCCTGTGAGGTTTCATTTAGTTTTCATACAGTTTGAGGATGGCATTTCTCTTCAGAGGGCAGCTGAGTGAATGATTAGCCAAAACAACTCTTTCTGGCCAAAGGAGTCAACTCTGCAATAAACAATCTGGCAGCTTGCTTGCTTGCTTGCTTGCTTTCTTTCTTCTTTTTTCCTTTTTTAAGTTACGGGGATTTTTTTTAAAGCATAGCAACCTTTTCCTCACTTTTATGAAACACTGCCCTATGTTTGCCGGCAGAAAATCAAAAACTTTCAAAAGGTCATGTGATGCCATCTCAGCAATGTAGAAATAAGAAGAAAACCAACTAACAAGCAAAAAGGATGTATCTGATAACGATCTTTGGCAGCATGTCTTAAAGCAGAAAATATAAATATGCATTCATATATATGTAATGCTAAGAGGATTTCACCTTGAAACGTCATAGCTGTAATTTCATAGTAAAGATCACTTGTTTGTTTGGGGCTAGATTAGCCTTTGAACTGGGTTATACAAGAAATCAAATCTTGTTTCATTATAGGAGGCATTGTCAGTCAGTCAGTATCCTCCCTGAATGCAAGTTTGAGCAGAGGCAGTAAGAAGCAAATTAAGCTTCCTCCTTGTCCCAGGCCAGAGGAGTTAGGCCACACAAACACAGACTGTGATCCTAAAGTTCTCCCATGAGGGTTTGGGGGAGAATATATCCTCCCTTCCCCACAGGATCATGGCCTGTCCCACACTGGGGACATTGAATTCTGGCTTGGGGTGACATCCTTCCCAAGGGACTTTTGAAAATGTCTGGAGATATTTTTGGTTGTCCTACGAGGAGCTCCAGTGACACCAAATGAACAAAGCACATCAGAGAGGCTTTATAAGGTCTCAAGAAATTAAGTAGTCATTGGAACCATAGCCTACAAAAGTTAAACCAGGATCTGAGTGCTAAACCTAAACAGGTGACTGATTGCTAAAATAAAAGGCTTAAGTAAGACTTAGAGTCTCTTAAGATAGTAATCAAAATGTCTAAGATACAACGAAAATTATTGGCCACACCAAGAGCCAGGAAAAGCACAACTTGAATGAAAGAAGGTAATCAACTGACACCAACACAGAAATGAAACAGGTATTGGAATTATCTGACAAAGATCTTAAGGAGTTACTGTAAAATTGCTTTAATGAACAACTATAAATTCTCCTGAAACAAATGAAAAATAGAAAATATCAACAAAGAAATAGAAATTATTAAAAAGAACCAAGTTGCAATTATACAGCTGAAAGATACAATAAAAGAGATTAAAAAACAAAACAACACAACTCACTGGTTGGGTTTGATAATAGACTGGAGATAACAAAGGATAGAACCAATGAGCTTCAGGACCAATTAATAGAATTTAATCAATATGAAGAACAGAAAATAGACAGGAAAAAATACAAACAGAGCCTCAGGGAGCTGTGGGACAATAGCAAAAACCCAAAATTCATATCATTGGAGTCCCAGAAGGAGAATGAAAAAAGAGTTGAAATAAAAGAGTATTCAAAAAAAAATAGCAACTGAAAATTTCTCAAGTTTGTAAAGACATTTACAAAACTGAACAATCTCCAAAGATGATAAGCCCAAAGATATCCATACCACAACACATCATAGTTACACTTCTAAAGATTAGAGATAAGGTCATCAAAGCAACTAGAGAGAAACAACATCAACCATAACAGAACACAAATCCAAATAAAAACAGATTTCTCATCTGAAACCATGAAGGCCAGAGGGAAGTTGCACATTTTTCAAGTGCTGAAAGACAAAACTGCCAACGGTAAATTCTGTATCTTACAAAAGTCTTCAAGAATGAAAGGGGAATTAGCAGATGAAGGAAAACTTAAGGAGTCTTGTTGCTAACATGCTTGTCTTTAGAAAAATGGCTAAAGGAAATACAGTTGACTGTTGAAAAACACCAGTTTGAACTTCCTAGATCAACTTAAATGTGGATTTTTTTTTTCTTTTTAAGAGTTGACAGCAAAAGCCACGAAGTGTTTATTTACAACTGTGTACCTGAGTCTCTACAAGATCGGATCAAAAGGTGACTGGGCAAAGGCCCCACCTGTTGTCCCCTGAGTACTCAGGGAGGCCTACCAAGGCTGTCAGCAGCCCCTGGGGGTCTTGAGACCAGGCAGATCTACAGGTTTCCTTGTGTGCCAACAGGGTGGTTGGATCCAGTGCTTGGGACTGGCAGAAGGCTATGCTGACAAAGGAACAGCCCAGAAGGCAAGGCTCACATTGTGTAGGGAGTCTAAGCCCTTGATCCTTCATGCACTAGTCTCTGGAAGCTGCTCAGGGGCTTCTAGGAGTGTCAGGTCCCTGCTGGGCTGCCACGGATCCCTCCCCAGTTGGTGCCCTGGCTCTGAGGCCTCTTGGAAGCTCAGGCACTCACTAGTAGTCATGGCTGCCAATGACTATAGGCTAGTGGTATACTTCTAGATAGATAGATAGATACTGTACCTCCAGACTCCTATTGCCACCAGTGGGCCCCAAAACAGCTGATGCTGCCGAGCTGAAGCCAGCAAGCAGAGGAACATAGCCATCGTGGGCCAGGCCCACCACCGCTGCTGCCCCTTGGCTAGCCCAGCCTACCTATACACAGAATTTTTTCAATAAATATATGGCTAGTACTATATATGCATTTTCCCTTCCTTATGACTTTCTTAAAAACATTTTTTTCCTCTAGCTTGCTTTGTAGTAAGAGCACCATATATAATACATATACATAATACTTGTTAGTTGACAGTTACGTTGTTGGTAAGTCTTCCAGTCAATAGTAGGTTATTAGTAGTTAAAGTTTTGGAGCATCAAATGCTATAAGCAGACTGTGTGGGGATTGGTATTCCTAACCACATTGTTCAAGGGTCAGCTGTAATTTGAACTGAAAGAAGATGATAAAAGAAGGAAATTTGAAGCATTGGAAAGGATGAAAGACCTGTGTAAAGGGCAAAAATACGGTACATACAGTAGACTAACTCTTCTCACAAGCTTTGTAAATAATATTTAATGAGGAGAACAAAAATTATACCGCCACCTGATGCTCAAGACTATAATATTCAGAAGTAGTAAAAGTAAAGGGACTAAAGTAGAAGCAAGGAGTCCACACTTCATTTGATATGATAAAATGCTAATGCCAGTAGGCTCTAGTAAGTCACATATGTATGTTGCCAGGCCCAGAGCAATGGATAAGAAAATTTTACAAACATATATACTCAAACTACTATAATTCAATCAAGATAGAATACTTAAAAATATTCAGTTAATACATTTGGAAGGCAAAAAAGGAAGAGCAGAGGTATAGGATATAGAGGAGACAAAGAATAACAAATACTTACGTGGTAGACAACTACCTTAAATGCAAACGATCTAAATATACCAATTAAAGGGCAGAGATTGAAAAAAAAAACAGAGATTGGCACAGTGAATTTAAAAAGAACAAAACAACCACCACAATCCATCTATATGCTATTTACAAGAAATTCACTGTAATTTCAACAAAATAGGTAGATCAGCAGTAAAAAGATTTAAAAAATATGTACTATGTAAGCATCAATTTAAAAAATAGGGAATAGCAATTTTTTTTTAAAGATTTTATTTATTTAGACAGACAGAGATCACAAGTAGTCAGAGAGGCAGGCAGGGAGAGAGAGGAGGAAGCAGGCTCTCTGTGGATCAGAGAGCCCGACATAGGGATCAATCCCAGGACCCTGGGATCATGACCTGAGCCGAAGGTAGAGGCTTTAACCCACTGAGCCACCCAGGCGCCCCGGGAATAGCAATATTAATATCAGGTGAGGCAAACTTTATCTGAGCAAAGAAACTTACTAGAAGCAAAGAAAGACATTACATAATGATAAAAGGATTAATCACCAGGAAGACGTAGCAATCCTAAAAATGTATGTACCAAACAAGAGTCTTAAATGCATACAACAAAACCTGATTGAGCTGAAAAAAGAAATACACAAATCCATAATTATTGTTGAGGATGTCAACACCCCCTTTCAGCAAATGATATAATTATTAGATAGAAAATCAGTAAATCAAAGTGCACTTTATATATCTATCCATGACTCGTACATATTTCTATCCAGACTGCCAAAACAAGATAACCAGAGCTTAACTGCTGATCTTCTTATGGTGAATTTCCCAAAGGAGCAGAAATTCACATGAGAATTTAAAGGTTGAAACTAGAATGTGCCAATTGGTCAGCACTGAATATGTTTCTCAATTGGGCCAATTAATTCCGGACATAAAAATCTGATGGAAATATCTGTGTTCTCTTATGAAAAACTTAAGCATGTCTGATTAATGTGATATTTGCAAAATTTAAAAAAAAAAAGCAATCCATGAAATTTGACATGGAGGCTGGAAAGGGCATTTCTAGGAAGAAGTTTTTCTTTAATAACTTCACCTACTTCACCTACTTCAACTCACATAATCAAGTGACACACAAACTAATTCAAGCAAGAAAAATTCACCTGAAAATTCTAGAACTTGGGGACAAAACCAAACAATTCAAGAAACAGTAAGAGCTCACTGTCCTGATCAAGAGCCTTGTATTCTCATCACTTGTGTTCTTGTATTCTTGTCACTCCTCCCCCATCACTGCTCTGTGATTTGGAGTAAGTCCCTTAACTTCTCTGAGCTCTATTTCTCCTCTGAAAAATGAAGAGGTTGAATTAACTGACCTCAAACGGTTCTTTCCTGCTCTGAATTTTTACAACGTGTCAATTTCGTGCTGGTAAACAGGAAGAGTTCTTTGGCTTGTTGACTGAAAATGGATCTTCAAAAAACTACCGATGGAGAACGTTGCTCCTCTGAGTGAATCTGAGAAGAGCAGCAGCACAGAACACTGCATGCCACCGTGAAAACCAACCCCGAGAGCAAAGAGTAAGGCAGGTTTGAATGAGGTTTCCCAGCACAATAGGCAAAGCTAGTGGGCCAGGAAAATTCTCGTAGACAAAGAA